>JAUESF010000001.1:710383-726931 GCA_032274765.1 Malacoctenus tetranemus | reverse complement strand
CACACACACACACACACACACACACACACACACACACACACACACACACACACACACACACACACACACACTCTTCATGTTCTCTACACTCAAGCTGAACATTGCAAGAAGCTGCATCAGGACGAGCGTGTGTTTCATGCCAATTCTTTCGGTGTTTTCATGCTGCGTTGCTTTCGTAGCGATTTTGTCAGACATTATTCACCGTAGACGCATCGTGAGGTTCCTTTCGTAACCAAGAGAAACTTTTCAGCTCAAGGAAGCATCCTATGTTTGGAATTTGGATGCAAAAAATTAAAAATGCTGAACTTGGATGAAACAGATTCAGACATTTGGCAGATGGGACAAGGGGGATGATTACTTAAAATTAGGAGGTGGCATTTTATAGTCAATGCAGGGTCAGACATTACTCTGTCATCCTCGCCAAACTGCAACACAGTATCTGATGGAGTGGATGTGCTTGCCGAAGAAAATAAGCCATTAAAACGAGGTAGAGTGATCACTGTGTCTGTGCTAACATCAAAGATGATCAGTTCAATGAGTTCAGTGTGTAAATAACACTAGAAGCATTAGTTGCACTAGTTAGCAAAGAACAACTCAGCTCCACACTTGAGAAGGAGCAAAAACAGCAAGGAATGGTGAGGTAATCATGGAGTAATCATGCGCTCCAAGTGCTGCTCAGTATGATGCACCACTTTGCTTGATGGGACACGTGCACTAAAAAAAATCTAATCTGCACATAATAAAGAAGCAATGACTAGCTATTGGTTTTAGGCCATTTAGCAGCTGATTCAGAGGTCATCACGAGCGATCCATTAAGGCAATGGTCAGCGTGTAGATGCACAGACACTAAGTAACTGGAAATCATCAAGATCTCGTTCATTAACATAGTGTGTTGCAGTGTGTTTTCTACTAACCCGCCATTTCAGTCTAAAGAGTTATCCAGCAGCTAATGTGGCCAACCACCTCCCGGTATAAGCCCCTTCCGCTGCTGTGGCGCAGCCAGGAGTTGGAACAGTTAAAGAGAGATAAATGTGCTTTCTTAGAGGAACTCCGCTCAGGCTAAAATGCTTCAGACCCACATTGTCACTTGAAAGCGTGATGCACAGTGTTTGTAGTGTCTGCTCGCGTAGGGATCTTTGCCAATGAGCTATTTGGAACTGCCTTTTGCTTTTAGTTTAACTTACTCATGTGACAGATGGGTGCAGTTTGCTATGTGGGGCAAAATCTTCCGGAGTGAGAAAGTTTAGACAAATCAAAGCCGAGTAAATCAAAAAGCCTTTTCTGCGTGGCTGCTTATGTGACATCATTGAACTGAAACACGAGTAGCGGAACAATGAGAACTACTAAAGACAGCGTGCATAGATGTTTGTCTCTGAGCATTCAACAAAGGGTCAGAGAGCCGCTCCTTTGGAGTCTATTAATGTTCGTCGAGAGGCGTGCTGGAGATGAAGAGGGTCCAAACTGTCCCAGGACTTCTTGAAAAGATAAACAACAAACGTTGTTTTGGCAGCTGTGGTCGTGTTTAGAAAACGTTTGTGTTGATCCAGAGATGTTACTTTGGCATTTTAGAGCCATATGTTTGAGCCAAGCATTTTATGCCTTCAGCAGTTGTAAGATGGCAACAATGCATTGTCTGAGATTGAGGCCAAAAAAAATCCCTGCATATATACACAAATAGGCAAATGGAGATCATGAAACTCCTCCACAGAACAAAACAGGAAATGTGTTGCTGTGAATTCTGGAAATTACATTTATCTTGCATTCATCACAACAGGATAGGAGCACAGCGGCAATGGTGGTTAAGTTCAGCTATTCTTTATTGGATCCTCTGGGGGAAATCCTTTCTCTGCATTTGACCCGTCCTATTCACAGTTAACCTTAAACACAAATGCTAGGAGCAGTGGGCTGCTGCACTGCAGCACCTGTGGAACATTCAGGTCGTGACCAAAGCAGCGGTCAGACCCCCAGACCGATTCACTCCTGGCCTGATGCCCATTAAAAAGTGCAGGATGAGTCCTGCAGCAGCTTCACTATGGCAATAGAGGTACACAATACAAACACAATAAAATTCACCAAAAGTTTGACCTTTTCTGGGTCTTCTTCATGACAATGATAAGCCTTTCAGTAAACACTGTGCTTTTCCATTCTTTATTGGCCTTATTTAGTCGGGTTTCACTGCGTTTACATAAAGTCAAGCACGTTTTAACTGATACTTTCTGGTGACCTGCTTTGCAGTGGTCCCAAGCTGGCCAAAGTGAGCTAAAAAGTGACATCGCCACTCTGCAGGCAGCTGATTGATCAGTGAGTTTAACCAGTGGCTGATTAGTGTCAGGTCCACATTCTTCAAATTCAACCTCCATTTTTAAATGTCCACACTGTGCGAGCGCCTGTTTTATTATCTCCTCTAACCAGGCAAAACTCAATTAAGGCAGTGGTAAAAGCAGCATGCTACACATTTGGTTAAGAGTGTCGTCAACGTGGTGGCAAACTGAGCAGCGAGTTAAATGTTGCTTAGCTCCCTGCTCTGCAACATTTAAGCAACATCAAAATTACTGTTCAATGCTTGTCTGTCCTCCATTGTCGAGGTTTGCGTGTGTGGCATTGGATAGTGTATTGCATTGCATCATAATGTGCCGCATCATGCGGTGTCGTTTCATGCCATGCCGTGCTGAACCTAGCTGATGAGGGACGGATGGAATAGTTTCAATATTCATGGTAGAAATAGCAACTTGTGTGAACATGTTTTGAAACTTTTGTAGTGAAGGAATTTAACCATGTACTATTTCTAATCTTATTATTTGCCTGGTTTCCTTGTAGTTCCGGTTGGTACTTGTACTATTTATCAGGTAATAGACAAGCAGTCTTGCAGGAAACACGATCACAGCTTCAACCCTCCCACAACTCTCTGCAACAGTCTATGACCCTTTGTATGAATACTGGAGGACACTTGTGAAAGAGCCAATCTTGTGTCTGGACATTGATCATGCTACAAGTCGAAGGTGCCCCCTGCCAATAAGAGATGAAGGAACCAACCCCACGGCCAAGGCATAAGAAGAAGAAGCCAGAGAGTTCAGCACCATTTTTTGTCTGTTTGCTAGAGAAAAAAAAAAGAACCAGAGCTCTGCATCTGCACATACATGAATACCATGAATATTGAAGTAAAAGTGAGTATTTTACTTCGCCAATCAAAGGATTGGCGAAGTAAAATACTCACTTTCTGAATTGATCAATGACTCCGTTTTAATCCAATAGCGAACACACGGGAATTCTGGCCCCTCATCCAACCCCCTGTTTAGAATACCTTCATTTAAATATCATGCGCCATAACTCCACCAAGCATCAGAGAGCATCACCAAGTAGAAGTGTCAGACGTACTGTATGAAATTTCCTCTGTTCATCCCACTTCGCAAGAGTTGCTCAAATGGTAGTCTCCACACGACCTCCTTTGTCTCAGTCATGTGTTTTCTCTTCATGGCTTACCTCTTGCTCCTCAGGGACCCTGAGGAGAAGTAAGTGAGAAACAACTGATCACTGATTGAGACGAATATGAGCAGCTCAAACGTATGTCAAGAGACGAGATTGAACAACAGATGAGCAACACTTTTTTCTTATGTGTAATCTGATTTTTCTTTTTGCTGAGACGGTTGAAAAGCTGCAGAGAACTCAAATGGTGAGCAGTGGGAAAGAACCATGTATATTTCTCGCCGAGACAAAACTGAGATAGGGGTTTGAAGTAGGGATATCAAATTGAGACATATTTGAGAGCGGCACAATTTGTCTCATTTTCCTCTCTGATGAGAGCAAGAAAAGAGACAGAAGTGAGACAATTCAGAGCGCTCACTGGGGACACCTGGGAGCCCACTATGAGGCTCATTTCTCGGGAGACACATTTGAGAAGAATGAGAAAACCACTTTTGTCTTGATTTGTGCTCATTTATATCTCTGTGATGCAAATGTGACATCAAAGAGATCTCATCCTCAGTTTTGCTTTGCTATGGGTTGGTTCTAAATTATCAGTACCACTGAACCCAACATCAAAATAAAAGCATCTAAAGCAAAGATTACTGCACCCATGCACCTGAAAAAGATCAATTGCAGGTCTGTCTGCTGCACGCACATAAACCCCTCCTGGCATCCATGGTACAGCCTGAAATGATGTTTTATTGAGGTCATTTTCTCTGCAACATGATAGCTTCACATGGTGTGATCCACGGGCGGCTTCCAGGAGCACATCAAGCAAAGGTGTGGTGAGCCCTTGTCGGAATGCCTTCTCTCTTTGCCGTCACCTTTGATCGTGATATGCATATCTTATGGCCGATGTAATGTCAATGAGTCCAAGACTAATTCACCTCAGAGCCACTGGGAGCACACCCAATGATAAGGGTGAGTGAACTCAAACAGACCGAGATAAATATTGTATTTTACGAGAAGAAGAGGGGGAAGATGCGACGGGGGCCCAGGGACATGGAGTCAGGAGGAGGTGAGATCCAGGCACAGATAGTTGAAGAGCAGAGCATTTGAAGACAAAGAAAGAGGGAGACATGAAGATGGGAGTGGTGGGGGCTGGTTTGAGGTTTTAGCAGGCCAAATGTGTCTGTCTGGAGACAGCGAACGGCTCTAGCTGAATTTTTCTCCGAGTTTACACTTTCCCCACGATGTCGACCCCGAACGTGTGCGGTATTCAGGTCAACAGCAGCTCGTATTGACTCATCTCCGATCCATGCATCATTAAAATCCAATAATTTCCTCAAACAACCAAGAATCGACGGGACGGCTTGAAAGTTCAAAAGACAAAAAAAAAAAGAAATTGTTCTAAATCTTTCATAACGGCCCGCATGTTTTAATCATTGTTAAACATGTTCTCACCCTGAGATGTATTTCCCAATATGGCCGATGGGAGACGGATCTGAAGACGCCCCAGTGAGATGGCAAAGTGCTACACACCACGCAACAGAGCAGCATGTGGGGGGGGGAAGGAACGGAACTGGCAGCCAGATATAGAGCTCATTCACAGGAAGTCGAGACATATGAGAGCAGCTGATTTGTCAGACACATAAGCTGCTTTTTTTTCTCCCCTCCCCTCGTTTCTCAAGCTGTCTGGCAGCTGGAGCTCAGGAAGGGAAGGGAAGACTTCAGCCCTGTCTTCTTCCTGGAAATGCATTTCAGCCTTGGAAGCGTTTGATGCCAATGACTTCTCCCCTCTTTCATGTCAAAGCGTCTTGTCCTCGCCTGCCACACAGGCTCTTTGGAAATTGCGTGGCAGTGGATAAATGATTCCAGGGTCCCCCATCTCCTCCTTACCCCCCCCCCCCCCCCCAGCACTGAAGGGAAGAGGTTACATGTTAATACAGGAATAGAGGTTGTATTTTATGTCCAATGATTAGCCATCTTAGACCTAATTATGTCTCTGGGGGAAAGCTGCACTCCCGTGCTCTTCTTTGCTCCAAACCTTTTTCTTCTATTCCTTCTCTTCCTCACTGCACTCCACTCGTCCCCAACCTCTCATTCTCTTGCTCCTTTCTCTCCCAGGTAATAGACATTCTCAAATCAGCCGGCTTTACACAGACCCCTTTTTTTCTTCCATCCCGAGTCAGCCCCGAACCATCAACATGAGAGGGGGGTGGGGGGGGGGAAGCCAACAAGTGGGAGAAAACCACATGAGCGCCTGGTGATTTTTTTGTCGACAACATTGATGAAGGAGTGGAGTGGGCGAGAAAAAGAGGGAGAGAAATGATTTCCACTTCACTGAAGGCCCTCCTCTCCTTGATTGGGCATCAATCCCTGGCTATCTCTGAGCTGCAGACGGAGGTGAGGGGAATCCGATTCCACCGCCGTGTGAAATCTGAATAAAACATGCCCGCGACTATACGGTTCAAGGCCACTGCCAAAGGATAAAAGACCCTCTAAACTTCTAGAAAGAGGGGCGCTCACTTAACAGATGCCATTGTGGTGCTCCTGGATGAGATGGGGATCTTCGTGCATAAATGTGATATGTTTGGGATACGATAAATGTCCTCCTGAAACACAGTCCTACCTGAAGAGAAGATCTTCTTCCAGGTTTAAAGAGCATTGATTCAATCATGTTTTTAAAAGGGTGGAACTATTGTTCTGTCATTGATACACTTACGTGCTGCGTACTGTCATCGCCCCCATCAAATGGTGCCCAACTCCGTTGACTGCTCGAAGCCTGGCCTTCTCCTCTGCTCCTGCTGAGTGCATGGGTCCTCTGATGCTGGACAGTCACAGGGATTTAGATTTGTTTCTCTTCCTGAGTATGTCATGTAAATTTTTCCTCAATGTTTTCGCCTGATTTCACACTTTCAATCCTTTCACACCACGGTCATCCAGCAGTAGAGTAACCTCATTTTAGTCTAAATTTCAAAAATAGTTTAAAATCCACACTGCAAATGTATTGTGCCCTTAATCATAATAATGTGATTTTTATCAAAATTTTGGATTAAAAACATGTTTCATTATTGTTCTTGTATTAAAAATGATCTTAAAACAAAAATAAACACGAAATGGGAAGAAGAGAAAAAAATCAATGAAATCAAATGAAACAGGTTTTGTAGTTAATGATAGTTCCACGCACAAAAAAGGAGCAATTAAATCAGCTGTTTCCTTCATTAATAGCTGAGCAAGGGAGAGGGAGAGAGAGAGAGAGAGAGAGAGAGAGAGAGAGAGAAATCACAGGAGGGGGCCAAGGCTTTGGCACCACCCAAGTTGCAAAAAAAAAAAGACACTTTAATCGTGCACCTTTTCTTTTCTCAAATAGATGACAACAGTGCTCATATTTGTAAAGTTGTGCTTCCTGTATTCATGAGCGGGGGGGGGGTCTGCCAGCGATCAGCTCGGCGGTGATGATTCGGTAAGAGACAAATTGAAAAGAGGATCTGCAGCCTTTCTTCGAAGCAATCTGAGGGAGTTTCAAGGTTTGAGACCGCCGCTCTTATTATTCCATTATTAGATCATTCTGAGAGGAGCCCCTCGACACTGTGGTGCATGAATATGCACTAATGATTTGACTCCATTTTAATCCATCTTATATCTCACAGTTTTCAACCCCACTTATTCGACGGCGTCTCCTGACAAGGGTTACATTTGGTGGAGCTTGTGCTCCACGTGCACGCGTGCTCACACAGCCTCTGCCTGAGAAACACTGTGCTAGTTGTAGAACTTTCTTAGATCAAAAGTTGTTGTTTTTTTTTTTCATAAAACCACACATTAAATCCCATGGGTGCTTGTTTGGCTGATTGTGTTTACTGGCAGCAAAGTGTGCATCATTTCAACCTGAGCTCTGGAAGTTATGTTATTAAAAAGTGTTGGTTTTTGCCACCGGCAACCGTGTGTGCACCCAAATCAAGCTGTGCTGATAAAAAAAAAAAAAGGAAGTCTAACCACCGAGTCATTAGTTTATTCAGGAGCGATGCGACTTTTGTGGGAATAACCAATTGCAAAAACAAAAGAGGACAGAAAAATACGGTAAAACTGTAACAGCAAATAAATCACTGTAGCTGCAGATGCAGCCGCAGCCCCCGTCACAGTCAATGCCGGTATTGTTGATAATATTGTTGAGAAAAGATCGCGTCATATGCAGGGACAGAGGAAGCAAGAAATTGACAGCACACCTGAAGATAATTTTGTGTGTGATGCATTAAAGTTCATCATATATTTAAAAAATACCCATCTTCAAGACAGAAAGGTTTTGTTTTCGTTTTGGCCTTTAAGCAGCTGTGGTGTGGAGACCTCGCAGTGATGGTACAGCGTCCCGGGAGTATGGAGCAGGGTGGCTAAAGAGAGGTTGTGTCACCACAGAACTTTGATCATTTTAATGATGGGTGGAGACACCATTCAGTGTGGTCCAGCGCACTCGTTCAATCCAGGACTCTCTGAGGCTGTGGTGTTCAAACCCCAGCTCAGGAGACGAAATATTGTGTGTTTAGCATTGAAATCTGGGGGGGGGGACTAACTGAGCCTAAGCAAGAAAAGGAGGCTGTTGCTGATCAAAAAAAGACTTAAAAACTAGGAAACTCAAAAAATGAAGTGAGAGCAAGGAAGAAAAATTCAGCTTGTATCTGCCTTGAGGTCACTCCCCATTTCTTTTATTATGAAGGCTTCCACAGCTGTATGTTCACCAGAGTGTTTGTGGTGCACCAGTGATTGGCTTTGCCGTAATAGTTGAGCAAATGTGAAGTCAAGGAGGGTCCACAGGCTTTTGTTTCCAGAAGTGCTGCTCCGCCGTCGTCCCAGAAACAGACGTGGTGGGAAAAGCAGCAGTAAGAGCATCCAATGAAAAAGAGAGCGACAAAATACATGCCTGCTTGTGTCTTTTACTTTGAAGAATCCCCCTGATGTGCTCCTCCACCTTTATCTCTTCCCTCTGAGTGTTGTTAGTTTGCAGTGGTTTCTTTTGCTCTCTGGTAGCTTCTGAGTGTGGGCTTGCTTCAGCCTTGCAGGCAGCTTCTAATAGTATGGTAACACTGGATTTGGTGCGTTATCTGGATACAATTCACTCTTCCTTTCAGGTGTGGTGAGACCTGTATGTAGGTCCTCCTCTTACACCGGCTCCCCTTGCAATGCTCAGATCTCCTCAGAACGAGGTGAGACATCAAAGAGGTACAAGGAGGCACAGTTTGAGCTCAGAAAAAAAAACTCGAGCAGAGTTTATTTGAACTTCCTGAAAGTTCAGTGGTTACATGTTGGAAACGCTTTAGGTGAAATCCACCGCCGTTCTAACCTCAACAGAATTTCCTTTCATGACTTTTAACTTACAAAGCGCAAGTCACAAACCTCACAGAGGTTCTCCAACCTGATGTTTCCTTTTTTTTAAGTCTCAAATTCCAGCATCTGACACAGAAACCAAAGTAATTATTTTTAGGGCAGCACTGTCTCGTAAATATTTGCTGGGGACCTCTCTATGGGGACCTGATGTCCGTGTATCATAGAGAAGGGGGGGGGGCTTGATGAGCGAGGAAGAGATTACCTACGAGCTGTCCTCAAACATAAGCTGACCTTGTCAATTTGACACAGTATCAGCTGAGTGCTGATGGAGATGAACTGGTGGACAGAGGAGAAGGAAGCGAATGGGACCATGGATAAGGGGCTGATGGCAGTTTGACTTGTCACTTTTATGTACTACGTCTCATCAGTTGTTACCCGTGATCATGGGCAATATGCTCAGTATTGGTTGGTATAAATAATCCATAACTGACTGAAACATTCTAGATAGGTTCCTCAGTGCTGTCAACATTTCAGAAAACCTTAAGGTGGGATTTCAAATCCTTCGTATGATGACCCTCAATGACATCATCCCCACATTTGCATAATTAGTACTTTGGACTAAGTTTTCGGCTTTCCACGCAAATGAATGACTGTGACTGAATGCATTCTACAAACCAGGTGACATTTAATTCAGGTCAGAACACTGTATAAACTGATGCTTTTCTCTCAGTGGCCACAGCATCCTCCCTGTCTTCTGTAACAACTATTGGGGTCAATTTTGACCCTCATCTTTCCTTTGGCGATCATTTCACCCACATCTGCAAAACCTCATTCTTTCACCTCCGTAACATTTCCAGACTCCATTTTCACTTTTCCTCCTGGCTGCAGAGAGGCTCGTCCGTGCCTTTGTCACCTCCAAGTTGGGCGACTTGAAGCGCACTCCTCATCGAGATCCCTGCCAGGAGCATCCTAAAGCTCCAATATGTCCAAAACAGGGCCGCCAGGGTCCTGATGATGGTGTGGAAACACGAGCGCATCATCCCCATCCTCAACACCCTGCACTGGCTCCTCGTTCGCCTTCGTATCGAATACAATGTCCCCCTGCAAACCCACCACTGTCTTCATGGTGAGGCTCCCACCTACCTGGCAGACCTCCTCACTGCACATACCTGAGCCAGAACCCGGTCAGGCCAACAGCACCGTCTGCTCCCGCCCAGGACACGGCTCAAGACTATGGGGGACCGAGCTTTCAAAGCCACGGCTTCCAGGCTGTGGAACACTCTACCGGAACTCTGCTCAACTGGTACTCTACTCTACTCTACTGGAACACTGCGGGGCCCTGCAGACTGTGGATGCTTTTAAAAAAGGAATCAAAATTGGCCTGTTTCAAAAAGCTTACTCCTGGTATCTATTTTAACTTTATTTCAAGGAATAGTACACCCAAACAATGATGTGCCTTCATTTTATACTCATCCCCCATGCTGAAGAACACTATGAAGCACTTTTTTGACATCTCAAATGCAGCTGGAGATCTTTCAGGTTTCTTGTTATCTGCCCACGTTCAAATAATGGAAGTCCCCGGTGCCCGAGGCTAAAACGTCCGTAAAAGTCCACAAAAACTTGTCAATATTCCTCCATACTGCTCGTCCAATGTAATCTAAATGTCCTGAGTGGGTAGCGTCCATGATTTACTTGAAACAAAATCATTTGCAATGTTTTTAGAGCCTAAACAGTAGTATAAACGACTTCCTGAAAGCGCGCATCTGCGAGTTCACGACACGACAGAAACCGCGTCAGACCAAACCAGATGACAGTGCGCATTCAGCATTCACTGTGCTGATGATGCAGACGCTGAATGCGCACTGTCATCTGGTTTGGTCTGCCGTGGTTTCTGTAGTGTCGTGAACTCACAAGCACGCGCTTTCAGGAAATGCTATTTACTACTTACTATTTACTATTTATTATTATCATTGCTTGCTTTACTATCAGAGTCTTCAAAGTACAGGAAAAAAGATGTTTGATTTGTTGTTTGCTGCTTCTGGCGAAAAACGCCACCAAGGAGTTGACAACGAGTTGACAACACTGTCTCTGGGCAAGGGGCTTAAAAATAAAAGAAGGGAGTGGTGATCGTTTGGAAAAGGCAGACAGAGTGATGGTTGGTTCACCACCACCCAATATCAGGAAGGGGTTTGGCGCACAATTTAAGAAAAAAAAAAGTGAGTCAAAGTTCCAACACCAGACGGTCATTTTTAGCGTAAGAAAACATTATTCTGCATGAAATCATGCATTAGAGCTGATACCTCTGACTGATGCATAGAGATATGACCACATGGAAGGTTTTAGGGAAAACTGGATGCATCTGCATCTGTTGGTGATATGGTAAAGGTGTCAAAGGGCACAAAAAAGTAGGACACAATGTCTCACATCTTTCATTCAGAGAGACAATACAACAAAGCATTCAGCTGTTTGACAACATTTCATTTAAGATCTTTAGAGATTGTTTAGAGAGGAAGAACAGCTAATAAAAAATACCTGGATATGTGATGGCTGCAGTTCCACTGTCTCTTCCTGAACACCTGATCAAGCCCCTGATTGGTCCAAAGCCGTGGAAAAAAACAGACGTCTTCTGTCGATGCTGATTACGAGCTCAACTTCAGCATTCATCACTGTAAGCGTCGCACAAGACGAAGTGATACACCAGACAACACAGGGAGTTGAACTTTACATTTAAATTTTAACTGTGTTCTTGAGGGCCTAAATGGGCCACTTTCTCTAAATGCAGCTGTGGGAGTGTTGAAGATGGAAAGTGCTAACTGATTACTTCGATGACTTGCAGAATGTGCGGTAAATGGGTGCACCGGGCGGCAGAGCAGAACTGAAGAGAGCGTCCACTGATTGGCTAAGTATGCAAAATGCCTCTGTCTCAGGGCATGCTCCGCTTTTCAGAATAGAAGCCGTTTGCATTTGCGCAAATTGCATCTCTGTGTGCAGTTTGGATGATTTCTACATCAAGCAGCTGTTATCAGACTTGCAAGAAGTGACCCTTCGCTGCAAGTGCATGATGAGCCTGCATCTGCTGTGGAAATTGAAGTGTTGTTAGACGCAGACATTTTGGGCCAGATGGGTGAATAAAGGCAGAGCTCACGGCTCTGATCACACACAAAAAAAAACATTTTAGTTGACAAAACGTTCAGTTTTATTGGAAGTCACCCTCATTCATGTTCATTATGACTGGACCGATGATTTATAAATGTTACACTGCAAAGTGATATGAGAACGGATGTTTTAGTCACATCGTGTCGCATTGTTTCTAAAAAGGTAACAAATTTGGTCAGTAACGCTCATTATGCACTCTAAAAATCTAAATTCCTTCCACCCAAATATTTATTTCTCCAAGAAGTAATGGAGTGAAGAAGCTGCAGTCTGAGTGCCATGGTGGATATGTGTGATTGGTTTCAGTTGGAAGGAAACAAAAAAAATGCAAAATTCTCTGAATTAACATTTGCAAAGCAGTTCCTGACTGGAGGTCAAGTAGCGCTGCCGCATCTGTGGCACAGCAGGCAGTGGACCAGACCATTATGAGGCAGGGGTGGGAAGTTGAGTAGTGAGTGCTTGAAAATCCTTTTTTTTGACATTGTGTTTTGTGCATGTACAGTGAAATAAGTGTCATACAGTGGACAAATGACTGCAGTTACTGAGGAGCCAAAAAGCAAGAAAATGTATTGAATATCCATCATGTGTGTCCATTGCTACAAAGCAGGAAATGCTGTTTGATGGGTGAGAACACCTGGTCACAATGGACATAGCTGCCTGCTCTCACCACACAATTCTTCTGTCAAGTTGAGTAGTTGTCATTAACTGAAGGCCTTGCTGCTTAAAGTGTCCTTGCATAATTTTTAAATAACAAAAAAACAATTTTCGTATGTCCACCACTGAGAGGCTTTTATTTTGTAATAAGGTGTGACTCAGCAAATAGTGATTTAATGTAAGTCTGTGTATATTGCTTGCAATCATTGCATGAAGCAGTAATAATACAACAGTAATAATGATTCTGAAATGTTCAACTGCTCTGGTTTTGGGCCGGTGTATTTCGTCCATCTTTCCTCTGACAGGCTTGTGTACATCATGTGTTTGATCAACCCAGTAATTCAGCCCGGTTCCTCCTTCTCCTAATTGCTCCTGAAATTGTCTCCCACCTCCATCCGGGAGGATCGTCGACAAGTGGGCAGGGTGACATAGCAAAGTTCTGGTTGGTCGGTCCACTGTGGCTGAGCTCTGATTCTGAACATCACCTGCTTTGGAGCAGAAGGGAAAACCCAGAGTTAATCCTGAAGTTGTCTCGCTTAGCGGAAATTCATATTCCAAGTACAGACCCCAGATCAGTGACCAACAGTCGACAACTGTAGTCGTCAGCTATGGTCCTGTAGCCACAGAGTGAGGCGTCTCACTCCAGCTTCCTATTTTTGTCATGGGTTTGCACATGTGCAGCAGCAAGCTGCTGCTAGTTCCCAATGCTGCAGTTCCTGAAGGACCACCAGAGGAAAATTAGAAAGTTTGGGTCCATTTCACCCTGAATATGAGTTGTAAACATGAGGAACTATGGTGGCCCGGCTATGGTGGGGTGGCTGTGGCAGAGCAGGTAGAGCAGGTCGGCTGATGATCGAAGGGTTGGCGGTTCGAATCCCAATCCCCCTGCCATATGTCAATGTGTCCTTGGGTAAGACACTTGACCCTCCTTGCCTCCAGTGGGGGCACTACTGGTGTGTGAATGCTCCAGTGGTGGTCGGAGGGGCCTTGGGTGCAAAATGGCAGCCACGCTTCCGTCAGTCTGGCCCAGGGCAGCTGTGGCTACATGTGTAGCTTACCATCACCAAGTATGAATGAGAAGTGAAAGAATAATGGACCTCCTTTAAGTGCCTAGAAAAACACAATATAAATCGAATCCATTATTATATGACAGGCAGTGTTGGAACAGGGTCAATTTTAGGGGGGGGGTACTTTTTTCATTACTGAAACCTTTAGACCATTTGGGATATTGAAGATGTTCAAACACCACAAGGAAGAGGAGAAATCCAACATTTTGTTTGTTACTTTAGCCTGCTGAGCCCATCAGGCTCGGCTGTGTGGACATGGGGAGGATCCACCAGTCAATCTTGCACAGGGTCATGTTACATTCGACAGATGTACCTTATGTTGTGGTCAGTGAGTGTCGGAATATGGCCCCATTTAGAGAGCAGGTGTCCTGTTCTTATTTAAAGGAGCAGTTTTTTTTTATGTCCAAATGACAAAAGCACTGTATGAAAGTTTTCTATTCACACTGGCTTTTAATCAAAGACGTTGTAAGTATGTTAGCAGCGGCAATTGGGGGTGCGGCTTCTCATTTGTTCCTCTTATTTGGGAAACTAAGTTGTAATCCAGGAACTGCTCCAAAGGCCTGATAATATGCTTCTGTGTCCCATAATTCCTCTTGGTACAGTCTCTTAACACAATTAGTGGGGGGAAAAAAATGAAGCCACTCGCAGCCTCAGTCTCAGACAGTTTCATAGGAAGGATACGGGACGTAAAAACAGACGCATTAAGCCTGAATTATTCTCGTGTGATCAATGTGTCAGAGCCTCAGCCTCGGCTTTAACGATCAGGGCTGAGCTGGTGTATAGGCGTGATGCTTTTTGAACATAATCACTCAGTCCGCCACTGTGTGTTCGTCCCAGCACAGAAAAATGGCAACATAATTGACATCAAGCAGAGTATTTATTCTTAATTTGCCTTAACACTGTTAAAAAAAACAAACAAACCAACAGCAATTAATAATATTCTTCAGTGCCGGTTCACTCTGAATGTGTTTATGCCCTCCTTCCCTTACCACTACCCCCCCCCCCCACTCACCCCCGCCACCAGCCCTCCTCCCCCTCCCCCGTCCTCCTCTGCTGTCTCTAATTAAATGGGGGGGAAACAGCCTTGTGTTTCACTTTTATGTGTTTCAATTTTGTCAGCAAGTTTCGCCCATCTGAATTTCAAATGATAAATGAAAATTCTGCTCTTAGTGAAGTAATTCCATTAAGGGTCCACATTATGGAAATAAAGACAAAAACCTACTGTATGTAATTCAATTTTCTGCGTTTTCTTCCTCGTCGGGACCACCGCGGATGAGACCATCTATCGAGTTTACTAATATTTAAGTGGCTCTTCTTCCCTGAAAACCACATTACGTTGCGTTTAAATGAAACATTTTGCACGGAGCCATTCCTCTAAAATGTATTTTGTTTTTTTACTTTACTTAGCCCTGCAAGAATTACATGCTGGAAATTTATTCCCACAATGACCGAATAACGTCGTCTCTGCTGGGCCGCGTCTTCGGTCCCCAGGAAAGTGGAAAGCTGTGGGTTTTTTGGGAAAGCGCCGGCAGATAAACAATCGCTTAGAAGATTGATGAAGCCCTCTGCGCATGTTTGAATAATGTGGAAGACATGACAGAGGCCACCGCCAGGGGTCATTTCCCCCGCTCCTGGCATGTGTTTGGCTCCGGCAGTGGCGGCCTTAACAGGGATATGGATCCCGGCCTAGAGAGATGTCTCAGCCTTGCTGCGGGATCATTATTCCAGTGGACAAAGCCTCAGTTATAAATAGGTTCATGGAGTTCCTGGGCGGCACACTCTTTGTTTTCAGACCGGCCCTATTTGTTTTATTGATCTGAATATGTGTGGGCCACCAAGCTGCTGCTGCTGCTGCTGCTGCTGCTGCTGCTGCTGCTGCTGCTGCTGGCGAGAACAGCTGAAAGCAACTTTAACCTCTATTTTTGCTCAATTTGGGACCACTCATTGGATTTAGACTATTTTTCTGATTCATTTGCTTTTATTTACTTGTTTGTTATCATCGTTAGGAGAATGATTCAATTAATACGCTTCAAAGTGCTGCATCACTAAGAATTTTGTTCTTTATCCAAGACAGCGGCTGTAAAAGGAGGATTTAGAGAAAGAAAAGACCAGCCGCATATGAAAAGTTCTGACGTTTCATTCAATGTGACACAAAATAACATAAAAACCAGAAAATGACCAGAAATAGATTCAAAACAAGCACAAAATGACAGACGACTCTGAAAAGACACAAAACCAACATGGATTGATCCCAGTAGACAAACTGCACAAAAACAGTTGAATTTCAAGAAAGAGTTGCAAATTGCCCACTTGGCAGACGGCACAGAAATTTGGCCTTCGATCCATCGGTTGGCAGTTCAAGCCCCATCTGACCCTGACCATATGTCCACATGTCCCTGAGCAAGGCACTGAAGACCAAGCTACTCTTTGCAGCGTGTGTGAGTACAACCTTACGGGACACTCTCCGGCACTGCCATGATTGGGTGAACTTAACAAAACAGCATGAAGAGCTTTGGAGAGTGGGCAGTCATGTTGGGATTTACAGAGGGTAAAGTTTGGTGATTGACAATTATTTTGATCGCTAAGAGCAATAAGTATAAAAATTATAATTACTAATTAAAATCTAATAATTCCGGGGCACCACCCTGTGAACAAGGATCAATGACCAAACCGATAACAGTCTCAAATGAAGGGAGACGTTTAGGAAATCCTCAAATTGAAGGGTGAAATCGAGCACTGACCGTACAACCAGCAGTTATCACAATAATGTACACAATAAGCACTTAGAGGCTTCTTTCACACAAAACTGTTCTATCTATACAGACAACACATAAAAGCACACTCAATCATTCACAGCAGCATCAGGTAAGAGTGGTTGAGGAGTACCTGTGTGTGTGTGTGTGTGTGTGTGTGTGTGTGTGTGTGTGTGTGTGTGTGTGTGTGTGTGTGTGTG
>JAUESF010000001.1:663437-681788 GCA_032274765.1 Malacoctenus tetranemus | reverse complement strand
GTGTGTGTGTGTGTGCGTGCGTGCGTGCGTGCGTGCGTGCGTGCGTGCGTGCGTGCGTGCGTGCGTGCGTGCGTGTGAAAGAGAGAGAGAGAGAGAGAGAGAGATTGGGTTTCTTCCTGTGCTGGACTGGGACCTGTGACAAATGTACACTGCCTTCCTACAATGTCAGCTGGGATTAGCTCCATCACCCCTTTGACCCAGAAGGTATAAAAGCAGTCTGAAAAATCAGTGAATGCATGGATAGATGAGCGGGTAATGGCTTTTACCCTTAACATTCATTAAAGTACCTTCATTTCTCAGTATCTCGTAGCTGGAATCGTGAAGGTAAAAGTAGTTTCCCAGTTTCCCATACTTTTTTGTTTTCTACCAGGAGTTACAGAGAGAACAGTTTGGCTCCTACAGAGATCCACTGGGATTTTTGAAGCCAGCTCAGTACATGTGGTTTGTCTGTCGGATGGAATTGTGTCGGCCTGACTGACAGCGCCATGCTCAGCTATCTGAGTTAGCGGCCACATCAATGCCTCTGAACCACAAACAGGCCTGCAGTGGACAGAGGAGCAGTGCTGTGTCTCGCTGGCACAGTAGAGCAAGAAGCTTGTTGAACGAGATGTGCGGCGAGGACTCAGCAGCAACAACTGTTTGTCTGTTTATAATCGTCGTGAATAACAGACATTAAACCCTGCTTATGTTCCGTGTACGAGTCTATGCACAGCATAGTGCACAGCAGGGGTGGCCAACTCCAGTCCTCAAGGGCCCCTGTCCTGCAGGTTTTAGAAGGTTTCCCTGCTTCAACACACCTGATTCACGTCAGCATGTCGTTATCAGACTGGTGAAGAGCTCTTGAGCAGATCCATTTCATCAGAATAAGGTGTGTACCGATCCACCGACACACACACCGACACACACACCGACACACACACCGACACACACACCGACACACACACACACACACACACACACACACACACAATAGAGCTAACCTTGGATAAAATGCCATTAGTGTCCCTTACAAAACCAAGGAAATGGTCTTTAGTTCACCCACCTCCACCTCCTGTCTGAAAAAAATCTCCATCAACAGCAACACAATAGAACAGGTGACTACATTTAAGTATCTCAGACTCACTCTGGACAATAAACTAACGTTTGAACAGCACATCACAGACCTCCATAAACATTCACAACAGAGACTCTATGTCCTTACACTCAGTGCTCTTCATGTTGTTTCCCATCTTCTGCTGCTGATGTACCAAAGCATCATTCAGTCCATTCCACTGTATTGTTCACCTTGTTTTTACACCACGCCGTTGGTTGCCAATAGGAACAAGCATCTAAACATTACTCATATTGCATCCAAAGTCATCTGCTCTCCCACACCAAACATCTCTCATCTAAATGACAAAGCAACAGCCAGTCCAGCCACATCAATACTTCAAGACCCTGAGCACCCTCTCCATGACTTGTTTCAGCTCCTCCCCTCTGGACGCAGATACCGGACACTTAGATCTAGAAGGGCCCGTTTTAAAAGGAGTTTTGTACCATCAGCCATTTCCATTGTCAATAAGCCTCACTGATTTGTTTGTCACTGTTATGTTTGTTTGCTCTGTTGTTCTTTTGTGATGAGACTGTGTAACATGCTATATGTAAAGGTGTATACCTATGTATGTATGTATGTATGTATGTATGTATGTATGTATGTATGTATGTATCTATCTATCTATCTATCTATCTATCTATCTATCTATCTATCTATCTACCTATCTATCTATCTATCTATCTATCTATCTATCTGTCCATCTATTTATCTATCTATTCACTGCAGAGGCCCTCTCCTTGTGCAGCGTGAGGAGGGAGCGCGCCACAGGAGCTGCTCATTTATTGGCTGACTCAGCGGGTGACTGAGACGTGTCCTGATTGGCCAGGCCTTTTGCGGATCCCTCCCTTTTATAAAGAAGTGCGCTGAGGACAACCAAAGAGCTGATGATCGCTGCTGACAGTGTAAGGATGTTTTTAAAGTGAAGGATCATTTTTGTCTCTGGACATCTAGGTGAAGTGTCACTCCTTTGTTTGGGAGCTGCTGATTTGATGGAACTGTGCGAGAAATTCATCACGAATGAATTTCTGGCCTACATGCTTCACAAAACAACACATAGTACTTGAGCAAATCAGATACAGTACATTTTTGGCTTTTGTAAATATTCAAAGTGAATCACATTCTAACTAAACAGGAGTACTGACAACAAGAACTGAACTGAATGAACTGTAAGGAAGCCTCAAAAAGCAAATACCTGCATCACAAATATCCTATAACCTCTTTTTTTCCTTCAAACGCCCAATACGGTCATTGATTGGAGTTTTTGCGTTTCAATGTTGACGTTGGAAACAAAATGGACTTCACAGCATTTTAATCTGTTATTTTTTTTGCAGGCCACAGCTGAAACCTGCTTTTCCCGGAATATTCATTCAATACCACTGCTTTCAATTGAACTCTCAATGTCAAGGCACTACCGTTTTGGGTTGTAAATAGTGACAGAATTCCAATAAACAATCTGCCATGCTTCACCCTGAGTTAATAACCAACTTTCATCTGGTGTCAATCTTAATACAAAACACCAATTATCCAAGTCTTTACTGGAGTGGAAAGAATTGGCTCCTCCATGCGCACCGGCTAAGTAGAACAACACCAATCTCCATTCACGCTGAGCTGAAATCATTCGACTTCTCTTTTCTTGCTGGAACCGTCTCCTCCACTTTCATGCTGCCCTTCTTCACCTGATTATGTTCCGCAACCTACATTATTGCCTTTAAACCCTTAACATGGCTCAGTCAAGGCCAGTGGCTCATTGCTTTTTTTGGGAACCTAAACGTGTTTGGCTGAAATAACACTTGTGGACATTCAAAGTCTGAACATTTTCACAGTAACTTTGGCATGGTGCTATTCAGTAACAAAAATGTATTCTGTCACACTCCACGTTTCTGTCCTGTCTGTTTCCTGTTTTATTTTGATAGCTCACCTTGTCTCTCGTTGCAGGCTGCTTGACTTCCTCTCCTCCTGTGTGACTGCATGCTCCCTCCCTAACGTGCTGCACCTGTGCCTGCTCTGTGATTAGACTCACCTGGTGCTCCTCGTACATATGTGGGCTTCTGTTCTTGTCTTGTTGCCAGTTCGTCTGCGTTTCACCACCAGTCGCTACCAGCCTTCGTTCCCTGCCATAGTCCAAAGATCCGTGTACTGACCTGTTTGTTTTGACTTCCGAGCCTGCCTTCCCTTTGACATCGCCTGTATTGTGTATGACCCCTCCCTATCTTGAAGCGAGAGCAACCAATCTCCTTGTATTCTGGACAGTTTCTTCCTCTCCTCATACATAACCACTCCTGTGAACTTGAAGGCTGTTGCTCTTTCCTTTCCAAAGTTACCAGGAAAGCCGTGGTTTCCGGTAATGTCGTGAACTCGCAGGTGCACAGTTATTTACAACTGTTTAGGCTCTAAAAACATTCTAACTTATTTTCTTTTGAGTAAATTATGGACAGTACCCACTCAGGACACTTGGATTACATTGAACGAACAGTATGGAGGAATATCGACACGTTTTTGTGGACTTTTATGGACGTTTTTGGCTCGGGCCCAGTTGACCTGCATTATTTGAACGTGGGCAGATAACAAGAAACCTCAAAGATCTCCAGCTGCATTTGAGATGTCAAAAAAGTGCTTCAGAGTGTTTTTCAGCATGGGGGTGAGTAGAAAATGAAGGTACATCATTGTTTGGGTGAACTACTCCTTTAACGTTTAAGGGAGGTAGTGGAGCACCTCAATTTTTAGGAAGGAAACGGCTGTTTCGTTCCTCAAACTTGCTCCTTTATTTAACTTCCTAAGAATTGGGACAGCACTTGCACTTCTTGGGAGCGTGCATTTTGAGGAATAAGGATTGGGGTTGAGGATTAAGGAAGGCAAGGCAAGGCAAGTTTATTTATATAGCATAATTTGTACACAAATTAATTCAAAGTGCTTTACAGTGACACACACAAACACAAGCAAACAAAATCAAAAGCAATTAAAATCGCAAAATGGAATAAGGAAAATTTTAAAAATGTAAGAGAGAGATCTTATTTTAAGACAGCTGGTAACTAAATGTTTTGATGAAAAGCCTGAGTAAATAAAATAGTTTTGAGGCCTAATTTAAAAGAAGTGAGTGAGTCTGCAGTCCTGAGATGATCTGGAAGTTGGTTCCAAAGGTGAGGAGGAGCACAGTGACTGAAAGCTGCTTCACTTTGTTTGGTTCTGACTCTGGAACAGTGAGTAACACTCTTTCTGAGGACCTCAGGCGTCTGGATGCTTTATGCTCTATGAGTGAATCTGAGATGTATTTAGGTCCAAGACCGTTCAAAGCTTCATTGACTACTAGTAAGATTTTTAGGTCAATCCTGCGACACACAGGCAGCCAGTGCAATGATAGAAGTACAGGTGTAATGTGCTCCACCCTCTTTGTGTTGGTGAGGACTCTGGCTGCAGGATTCTCAATGAGCTGGAGCTGTCTGACTGATTTTTTACTAAGACCAGCGAACACACCATTACAGTAATCGAGTCTGCTGAAAACAAAGGCATGAATACGAGTCCTCAGAGTGCTACCCAGTCCACCAACATGAGTAAGCATGTGCAGCATTCTAAACACAAAAAGGGGGTTAGAACACATATACAGCTTAAATTTAACATGAATACATGCAGTTGTTATGTATCACAAGCAATGTTCAGGTAGAAAATATTTATCACAGACATTATCAAGCATGGAGCTTAAACTGCAGCAACTGCCAGGCACAGGAACACATCTACCTCAACTGTACACTGAGTGGCAGAATGGAGGGTGGGAGAGGAGGGGGAGAGACTTCTTCATTGACTTTGCATCAGTTTGCTCTCTTGAGTGATTTGAATAAGTGTATTTTCCCTTTTTTTTTGGCCTCTCAAAGACTGGAACACAGAAGCCTTTTACATCACAGTCACTTATACAATACGCCATGCATCAGTCATGGCAATATCCAACAGCTCAGAGATGTGCAGGTTACTGTATCTATTGATCACTTCACTGAGTCCAGCTTTGCCTGAACACATTTTTATATTGTGTAACTGGCTACACTCTCTACGTCGTCAACCGTTTGACACCCTGAAAAAGATTTGTGTTTGCAACAAAGTTGTGTATCCAGCTTCACCCGGTGAGTCATACACCAGGAGTCCAGCCTCCACCACCAACAATCTTGTCTCCAGCCTTTGCACATGTAGAAACTGGTCTGCAAAACACCGGGTGAAGCAAATCTAAAGGCAGAGTGCACTGAGGGTTACATCTGAAGGATGTGCAAAACAATATGCACTATCCACTTAGTGTTTCTACCTTCATGAATATGTAAGATTACACGCTCTACCTGATTGCGCCAAATGCTGTGAGGAGTTTATGCAAATGGTTTAATTTACAATCCACAATTTGCTTTTGTACATCTGAAGGTGTTTCAATTGTTTGCACTTTTTGCCTGCATTTCCTACATTTGAATAGGTGTTATTTGTGCTGGGCCATTGGATCAGCTGAACTCCATCACTTGGCTTCGATACACAATGCTTCCTTGTTTTCAACCTACCTCTGCAGAGATGTGGAGGAGAAGCAGCTGTACTCTGTGAACGTTCCGGTATGACAGTGTGATGTCACTTTACCTAACAACCTTGCAGCTGAGAAAGTGTTGTTGTGTACTGCTTTATGTTAAAGATGGATACAGTTTTTGAGTTTGCCGCTAAATTGTTGAGTCCTCGTATTTTGAGGGAAGCTCATGCTTTGCTGATTTGAGGAGCTTTCAAGGTTCTCAGCTGAGCACAGAAGTGTCCATAAGTGAGGTACCCTTCAGTTAAAGTTCAATAAAAGGAGAATGGATGGCAATGGATGAGGCAAGGTTCATGGCAAGTTCGTAGTCTTAGTGCTCCATAACTGTGTGTTTTAAACTTGTGTTTTTGTATGCTCAGGCCCAGTATCTCATCCAAGCTTCTTTTTTTTCTTATACAGATGTGGGCCAATATAAGCAAATGACATCCTTCTTCACATGTGTTTTCATGCAATTAGAGGGACTCAGCAAGAGACGGCTGCTTCCCATGTGCTGCCTGTCTTGGTCTCGGCTTGTTGCTAACTCATTGCTTCGAAAGCCTTTAAGTCTGAATTGGAGTGACTATGAAAGTTGACTTGCATCAAAGCAGCAGGTCTGAAGTTACCTGGAGGCCTTCATTAGCGAGCATCAAGCAATCTGGAGAATGTTGGAACAAGAGAGGCAACATGGTAAGGAAGGGAGGCCTTTATTGCCAAAGAGCAGCCTTGATGGACCATTCATTCCGATTTTATTCCAGCCACAGCCACAATTTGGGCTGTACACACAGCAACAACAACATCAACAAAAAGACTTTCTTCTTCAGTGAGGGAAAAACTGAGGTGTTTGGGACATGAATGCTTTGCTCTATTTAAGCGTTTGAAGAGAGAGCGGCAATGAAACTTCTCAAAGTGAACCAAATGCTGCCCAGCTGCAAAATAACCCTCTCCTCGCACGAAGCCTCAAAACAATCACATTAGAATCTCAAGGCCTGCATTTCTGAACCTTTGCCTAATAGCAGGTAACAAAGATTACAATGAGCACGCTCGGCTTTGGCAACACCAATGCCACACGAGGGTTGCCAGCCATTGGTGTTGCAGGGAAACAACGGTGTTTCTCAATTTCAAAGGAAACCATGTCAATGGCTTTTTTGAATAGACGGCCTCGAGAGGCATCGGAGGGATGGAAGCCTGCTTTGCCATGAATTTTAAATACCATGTGTAAAAAGCATCCTCTTGTTTTTGAAGATATAAACATCTTTTGCAGTCAGGAATAAAAAGCAATAATGACTGGAAGAGAGGAGTGCAGCGAGCAGGAGAGGGCCTGCCACACGTTTTTTTTTGTTTCCCAAAGCGAAAGAAATCAAAAGAATCTTTATGGTTTTATTGATTTCTGTGTCTGTTCCTTTGCTAATGCCTGACCTTGCAGTGGAGTTTGAAAACGGACGAAAGCAAAGATAAAGGGAACCCTTCCCTCGTCTCAAACGGAGAGGTGCAAAGGCTTCAGGGTTTTTTTCTGGCCTCCTGCCGCTGCCTTCCGAGATATTCCACACGTGGCATTTATCCAGCGGTGGGCCCAGACAGATGCTTCAAAGCAGCTTTGTGGCAAAGAAAGGCACCCTCGTCACATTAGATAAGGCAGGGGGAAGGATCGTATTAACCTGTATGTGG
Organism: Malacoctenus tetranemus; assembly: GCA_032274765.1. Classification (NCBI taxonomy): domain Eukaryota; kingdom Metazoa; phylum Chordata; class Actinopteri; order Blenniiformes; family Labrisomidae; genus Malacoctenus; species Malacoctenus tetranemus. Next base: position 674,508 of record JAUESF010000001.1, on the reverse strand, counting down.
CGCTGCCATGCTGGAAAGTACATAGGAGCAGCGAGCTTGTGCCTGCTGTGCCCAGACAAGACAAGGGAAAGAATGAAACAGCTTGACCGCTGCTTTTTCTCCCCACATTGCACTGGACAGGTTGATTGTGCCACCACAGCTGACGTGCAGCTGGCGGGCCTGGCTCCAGTTTCCCAGGCGTGGCTGAAGTGCGCGTGCCTGGTGATGCAGTGCTCGCGATGTGTGCGGTGCTGCTGTTCTGCCGCGATTTACCGCCATGCTGTACGCCAATCAAGCCGGCCGACACTTGTTTAAGTACCCTGTGACAAAGGAAAATGGCAGCACTCCGGAGATATAGGAGGCCGAGGAGAACTTGGGCCATGTCCAGAATCATTCCCCCACATTTGCTGTAGCCTGCGCGAGATTAATGCCTCCCATTTAATTTGACTCTTCAAATACTGAGTGTGAGATTTATTTCCCGACAATGTTCTTTCAGAGATCCCCACAGTGGCTGAGAAGGCAGTGCCTTGCACATGTACAGCGCTCTCCTGTCACATGTCCACAATGCTGTGTGAACAACCTCCACCAATGTGGCACATTTTCAATTTCACTGTTATATATGTTCATGCTTCCCCGTTCTCACATATAATTTTCCAACAGAAAAAACAATGACAGCAGCCACCAGTTGAGGAGCTCACAACCAATGGGAGCAACTGAAGTTGCTTTCTTGCCCAAGGGCATCATCAGCTGCCAATCACCCAGGCAAAGGACAACTGGCCAACACCATGCAGCTCTGTGTCTGTCAGCAAAACAGGAGGATGGAGTGTCTGCTTTTCTTTCACTCACCAGAAGGTTGGATCTCTGTGAAACAGCATAAAGTGAAGTATAAAGGTGAAATGATTTGTCAGGGATGGAGCAGACCAGCCTGCAGAACCAGTCGGCCTCTTCCACAAACCCAGTTCTCACACTGGTCTGTGTCAATGCAGGTGTTTTCCAGTCGCTGCTGAGGCTCAGCTTGCAAGCCCTGACTGCTGAATCTGTTGCATGCTTATTTGAGCAACGCTAAAACAGCAACCTTGTGTTTGTAGAACCGTGTGATGTTTCATTAACAACCACAACATTGGAGTTTATTATCAATAGGAATTTGGAACTTGCAGCATCTTTTGCCATGAGTCTAATGTTTGGGATCATAAAATTACATCACTTGTCACAGGAAGTGAAGGCATTGCTTTGAGAATGTTATAATGTTGTATGATAATACATGGCCTGATCTTTGTGAACATGATGTGATGTCAGGTACAGCCTCCTGCACTCCAGGGTTAAAGTCACCGGCGATGCATGTTGTGGTTAATCTGAATCTCATTCATGTATTTCCTCATTCTGCCAGAAACCACATCGCAGTGAGGTTGAGTGGACTGCTGCGGCGTACGTGCACCAGCTTAGGCTGGCTGCTCTCCGTGCATGAGGCGCCACGGAGGGCTGCTGGAGGTGTGTCAGAGTAAAAACTAATCAATCTTGTCTTTATTTCCTGGCACTTTCCCGTGTTTGCCCCGCTGTCATGCTCCAACCAAGCAGCACCGAACTGCCATCCAGCGACGCTCCGAACCACTCCCCAGGCGCACGCTGCGCCGGCCCAGTGTTGGGCGCCGATCAAGAGAGAAAGTGGAGGCTCATCGCGAGTCACACTTCAGTGTTTACCAACAGGCCCCCCCGCCTGACCTTTACAGGCAACTGTCTCCATTAATCAGATGCATTCATGTCGTGGAGCCAGTGAAGCCGGCGTTTTGTCGGGAGCCGTTCAGCATGCCAGCTCCTTTTTTTTCCCCTCTCGGTTGCAAGCTCCACCTGAATATGCAGGAGGCCGCGGAGGCGACTTGAGCCAAAGGTCAGGATGACATGACGGCTGGTTCAGAATGCTGTGCAGACGTGCAGATCTCGCCTTGAAGCCCTGAACGCTACCGTCTCACACTCTCCCACCCTGTCTCACATCGTTCATTCCCAGGCACTCCCAGACTGGGTTAATACAAGCAAATGAACTCCATTAATTACATTTCTTTTAAAAAATTGATGGGCTAATGTTTCAGTTTCTGCTTTAACTCTCTGTTGAATAGTAGAACCATTTAATTTTTTTTCTTCTCTGCGTTAAAATTGACAGGCTGGTTTAAAGGAGTCTGATCTGGGCTCAGAGACTGTGTGGGCGGAGAGAAGCATTTCATGACAGGGAGTGATATAAAAGCCCATGTGCGAATGTGTAAAGTGAAGGTGTCGTCCAAGGGACAGCTAGCACGCACACTGGCTCCATGAAGTAGCTGAAAATACAGGATGTGATTCAGACCTGTGAATTGAAACAAAACATAATGACACAAAACACTTTGAAGTAAAGTTGGACGTATTTATCGTTAAATGAGACCTACTTTAATTCAGCATTTTTTTTTATTCATTGCCGGCATTTTCAGATTTTTTGAGGATGAATGAAACTAATGTAATTGTTGGGTGTAATATTGCTAACCGTCTCTTTAACTTCTCAAAGGTGTCTTGGCAATAGGTCAGCAACATGATTTGGATGGTTCCTGCTGCATTGACATGACTCTGCTTGCAAATAAAGGTCGGTCCTCAGATGTTTTTGATCAAATATTGATACAAAGTCAGTGTGTTCTTATTTGGACTCCTTTGTTCTGGAGCATTTTAATTCTTCCTTCAAAACCATCATCAGAGCTCGTTTTGTGAAGACATCTTCAAGGCAGCTCGGTATTCTCCCTCTGACTGATGAAGAGTTAGAGATCAGCGCTGATACCAGCTTCTGCAGTGATCACATTACGCTGGCTCTAAAGTGTGTCTCTGAGGCAGGACAGAAAGGGCGCTTTCCCATGATTCCCTCCTCAGCCTGACTCGGCGTGGCTTCAAACAGCACTGCACTTGCAGGGTCTGGTCCCATTGTGTTTTCATTACGGTTGCGTCCCACCTCAGTGTGTGTGAAGTCATCAAAGCAATGTAAAGAACTGCCTGCTGTTACAGCTGTCCCCCACTGTGGGAGTCCAAGCAGCTGATTTCCTGAAAGTGATAACTTCAAAAGACATAGAGATGACTTGACCTCAATACTAACTTAGAGTCAGGCTCATCTATACAGCACATGCAATACATACACACAGCCTCAACAATGGAAGACAGGGAAGCAGGAAACACGTTTGATGTCGCCAAGCTCACTGCTTGGTCTGCAACTGTTGATGCTGTTAAAAGCATCCATTTATTACACATTCTATTTACCCTGACCTGCCTATACATCTTTGATTGTTAATAAAAAATAAAGCAGCAATAGTCAATCTGTTTGAGTTATTAAAGGTGCTTGTGAAAGCTTTCCGGTTTCTATAAAGCTTGTTCACCTTTCTACGATATATTCCTGAAAACGGATGATGTCATCAGTTTTGATGGATGTTTGACTTCAAGATTGGTTGATGTCTTCAAGTTTTTGCAATGTTTTGTGGTTATTGAATCTGACATTTAACAAGTATATGAGCTCCAAACTAATAGTGGTATGTTGAACACACAGCCTGTGGGCCAGGACATCCAAACGGCCAACGGGATGACCTTCCAAATCTGCAACTTCTCTTCCAAAAACGAGGTAAAGAGTGCTGTGTGTTAGTCCTAATCTGATCCCGGGGGGGTCACATGGTTCCAGTGGTAGTTTCCACAGCTGACACAGAATGCAGAACAGAATGGCCAATTACAGCGAGAGCTAACGGCCTGAAAACATGCACACTGCAGGTTTCAGAAAAGGTTCAGCCAAAGAGGCGACAGGCTTTCCCTCTGTACGGAACACAGTGGCAACAGAAAATCTATTGGAGTTTTGGTTGTTTTTCTTCAAAGATTTGAGGTTTTTTTATTTATATCTTACACACAGGGTACTATGGGTCATAGCTAATGCCACAAAACAGTAATTCATTATAACAGTTGATACAGTCATAGAAATCAGACTTCATTGTCAATGTTTATTTTTGTTGTGTTTCTCCGTCTGTCTTTCAATTTCTGGAAAAAATGCACATAGTTTGTTCAACACACTAAGTCCAGGAAGCATTGAACAGGTGTGCAGACAGAGCGGCGGCAGTAGATTACTGTCTGCAATTCTTTCTGTTCGTTTGCATCTTGTGTCATTCAGTGGCATGACAGATCCATTGATCTGATCCTAGAACGTTGATGTTCTGTATCTATGCTATGCTACACAATAATGTGCTTAACACAGCACACAGTGTGTCTCCAATTATTTGAGTGATCCTGTCATTTATTACTGATTGAAAAATGAAAAATCTGACAGATTTGACAATTTGCTTCTTCAAACTGAAATAGATGTCAGGAGGTGTCTAATTATTATTAGTTCAGCATGCTTTTAATTTGACTATCCGGCCAATCAGAAAATGAAGTGGACTGTATGTACTGGCCCCTGGGCAAAACTAAGTCCCTCCCCCACCCATCCCACCCCTTACAAACTGTCTGAAGTCGAAGTCTTCATTCTTTTCTGCTCGATAGAAGTTTTTGCCTTGAGAGAAAAATTTGGCGTGAAGCAGTCAAACCCATCCAAATGTTACCGTCTGAGCTACTTTAGAACAAAACCCAGAATGGTCTTAGTGGTACAGTATGTGAACGCTTCACATGACAGCCAGCATCATTCGTATGTGAACGGGGGAAGGTTCTTTGATAAATCAAAGCACACCAAGACTGCTGAAAAGGTGCAAAGCTGCTCAATACAATTGGAGTGCACTGATTTACAAAACACAAGTGATAATCGCCAATTGTTAATGATTGCACAGACAATCACTCTTCAGTGGTGTGATCGGATGGGTTCTCTGTTGTTCAGCAAGAGATATGTACTGACTGTAGGAACTCAAATCAGGCAGATTTCAAGCATGCATGAAACTGTTTGAACATAAAAACAAGGCATTACATGTCTAATCATGCTGTTTGAAAGTGAGCCATGTTGGACAGATGTCCTTGTTTTTTTGGTTCAAACGGTTCCAGCTGAATTTTTTTTGGTAAATGTCAACTTTTAGTGCTGTTTACCACTACCTAAATTTCACTCACACCACTGAGACAGATAGGCCTGTCTCAAATTGAATTTTCTGAAATGGACTTTTTCCTTTTATTTTGCGGTTTAGGACAAAATAATACAATTCTGCCCGTGCAGAATGATTGCTGCAGTATGTAATACAGCGTCCAGCAGGAAATTAGGTCTCATTCATAAGGAAGTATCTTATTTATTTAAATGATTTACACGAAGAGCAGGCTTTACAAGAAGACACCATTATGATTTGAATATTTGATTTGAATCATAGAGAAAATAAAATGTCTGCATCAGACAAAACATACACTATATTACCAAAATAATTGCTCACCTATGTCAAATATGAACTTAAGTGCCATCCCATTCCTAACCCATACGGTTCAATATGATGTCGGTCCACCTTTTGCAGTTATTACAGCTTCAACTCTTCTGGGAAGGCTGTCCACAAGGTTGAGGAGTGCGTTTATAGACATTTTGGACCATTCTTCCAAAAGCGCATTGGTGAGGTCACACACTGATGTTGGTCAAGAAGGCCTGGCTCTCAGTCTTCGCTCTAATTCATCCCAAAGGTGTTCTATCGGGTTCAGGTCAGGACTCTGTGCAGGCCAGTCAATTTCATCCACACCAGACTCTGTCACCCGTGTCTTTGGGGACCTTGCTTTGTGCACTGGTGCACAGTCATGTTGGAAGAGGAAGGGGCCCGCTCCAAACTGTTGCCACAAGGTTGGGAGCATGGAATTGTCCAAAATGTTATGGTACCCTGAAGCATTCAAAGTTCCTTTCACTGGAACTAAGGGGCCAAGCCCAACTCCTGAAAAACAACCCCACACCATGATTCCTCCTCTGCCAAATTTCACACTTGGCACAATGCAGTCTGAAATGTACCGTTCAGATTGCCAGATGGAAAAGCGAGTTGCTGTTGTTCCCAAGCTCTTCCATTTTCTTATAGTAAAGCTGACAGTTGACTGTGGAATATTTAGGAGCGAGGAAATCTCACGACTGGATTTGTTGCACAGGTGGCATCCTATGACAGTTCCACGCTGGAATTCACTGAGCTCCTGAGAGCGGCCCATTCTCTCACCAATGTTTGTAGAAACAGTCTGCTTGCCTAGGTGCTTGATTTTATACACCTGTGGCCAGGCCAAGTAATTAGGACACCTGATTCTGATCATTTGGATTGGTGAGTGAATACTTCTGGTAATATAGTGTATGTGCTGATCAGTAAACGTGTAATATTTTTATCACGCAAACAAACACTGGTGAAGGAGTACCAGTGGATTCCATTTTTGTCCTCTCAGTCAGTAACATGCTGATATTGAACTACCCCCCCAAAGTATGGAAAGTAACTGTGGATTTCATTTGGTGGATTTTACACAATTGACATGTGCGAACAACACTTTTTATGTGGTTGGAGTGAAGTTCACAGTATCTTCTTGTGAATAAAAAAAGAAAGAAAGAAAAAAGGTTTTGTATTGCTACGGTGCCCCGGGCAAAAACATTAAATATACATGGATTATGTGGCCTCTTGTGTTGTTGGTGGGGGGGAAACCATTGAGAGAGGAGGTGTGTGTTTGGAGAAGGCCAGGCTGATGGATGGATCACACACAGGACTTTGTTCTTTGACTTTTGTTCTTCCTTCTCGTTTGAGCCACAGACTCAAATATCATGACTGAGCAGTTTTAGTAACTCTCAGACAAGTGGTTGTTTGAGGGAAGTTTGGAATCAAACCTTTTACAGCTACTGCCCTCTGGGAGGCGTTACAGAAGCCTACGGACACGAACCACCAGGCACCAGAACAGCTTCTTCCCCACAGCTGTCACACTTCTAAACGCCTCCTGACACCAACTAAGGACTCTACCACCCCCCCATTAGTACTATTTATTCATATTCATATTGTTAATACTGTTTATACTATCTGTACATATTCATAGTGATAATACTGTTTATAGTATTTATACATATTCATACTGTTAATACTGTTTATACTATTTATACTATTTGTACGTATCATTTATAGCCTTACATTACTATCATCACTGTTAATACTGTTTATACTATACATATGTAAATAATATACCATGGAATAGTACATCTGGATGGATGCAAACTGCATTTCGTTGCTTGTACGTGTGAAATGCAATGACAATAAAGTTGAATTCTATTCTATTCTAATTCTACATGACAAAGTTCTGCAGATAAAGTACAACAAAATGAAATGCATCGACCCTTTAAGTGCGTTCTTCTGGTTGATTGATCAAAACTATGACTTAACAAGGAAGTCAATAAAATAACCTACTGCACATAGCAGTATATTGCATAGCAGTTTCTGAAGCAAACTTGTGGCAGGTTCAAATTCCAGACCGGCAAGAGGCTGAGGTGGAGAAAGTGTAACTACTTTTTTGACCTCCCTTGTCTCCACCACTGGGGGCCCTTGAGTAAGGCCTCCAAAGTCCTGGCTGCTCCTTGGGCGCTGCACTACAGCAGCCCACTGCTCCTAGTATGAGTAGTCAAGGTCAACTATGAATAGGACAGGTTCAACACAGAGAAAGGATTTCCCCACGGAGATCAAAAAAAAGGATCATTTTGCTACAACTAAAACTAAAAAGAAACAAAGTCACTCATTAGGATGCATCAGTTTGTGGGTGGATGATGCTCCATATTCTGACTGCGAGCACTTCTTGGAAAAACAAAATGAGAAAAGACACTAACACCAAGCAGCAGCAACAAAACAGCTGAAATGAAATCGCAAAAAAAAAAACATGTGGTTGAACTCAAACAGAATCTTACATTTTCACATTTTAGGTGTAGAAAAGTTAAAAAACAAACAAAAAACAAACAAAAAAACCCTGCGTTGTATGGTGAAGGTATTTACTTTGGCTCAGCTATTGGAACAAATTAAACATCATTTACATTTCCCGCTGAGCTCTGAATATGGATGTCTTGACCTGAAAAACAGGATGCACACACATGAATACGTCGGGAGACTGTAAATAGCTCCAGACAGTACAAACAAGACCTTGATTTGTCTCTTTGTTTGAGACAGAGTGCTGTGCAATATTGATCATTCAGGTCTGCTGAAAAGAAGTCAAGACGCCTTATACATATTTATCACCAAAACACCCCTTCTTGAGCGAGCCTTCTCTCCCTTCGCTGAGTGTTTTTCCTTCAGCCACACAGACTTACATTGTTATGCATAGAGTGACACGACCTGCAGGCGTTGCTCAGATTCTTATCCGCGCGCCCTCATCTGATGGGAACGCATGCTCCGACAAAGGCCGCCCTCCTAGATTTTGCTCATATCTTCTGTTTAACAATTCCATCAGTGGCGGATAAGCCGGCCCGGCAATAAAGACGAAAATGGCAATGCGTCGAGGGATCTGGGCAGCATCTGCACACTGGAATGACCGATATCGCTATGCTGTTTGATTCATCAAAAAGCGGCTGGAAAAAAATGATGAGGGGAAGATAACGTAGGCCATCCTAACATGGGCTCAGGTAGAGAAATGTCAGGCTGATGCCTTCGCCGGGTCCCAAGGCACAAATTACATTTTCACGCGGAATCCCGATGACTTTTAATTTCCACTCCTTGAAGTTACACCAAAGCTAGTTTACAATGACAATCCATAAAATAAGGGTTGAAAGCCCCATCAGATGAGTCCCCTGGCAAAGCTTGCTTGGTGCAGGTTTGAAACAGACTGGATGTTCCAGTGGTTTAATACTAGTTGACTGCAGCCATAAGTAGAGGCAAAGAGAGAGGAGATGTGATATAATGAAGCCATATTTTCACCTTACGATAAAACCTATAAATGTAAATTTACTGTATGAAGAGGCATAGGTCATATACAGTAATTAGCCTAAGGCCGACATTCCAAGCTGTGGCCTTTACAGCTCAGTATAAGCTAGTTAAATAACTGCTGACCTTCCAAGTTTATGTGGCCATTAATATCAGGATAAAAAAATACAATTAGAACTGCGGTGGAATTCCTATCCACTTGGGGGCGGTGGAAAGAAAATGGACTGGGTTGCATTAGCTTGTCATTCAGTTGCTAAGGCAGCATTAGCATGAATGTAGAGATGTGTCAGAGGGCGCTCGCACAATGCTGTGAAAATCCTGCTAGTGTGAACGTGTCGTGAAATGCTGGCAGAGCTGAAAGTGATGTTGCACTTTTTTCATCACTTCAGTCTTGAGGATTCTGGGAATGACATTATTTTACTGTCACAATGAGATATCTGGTTTGTGTGCTTGCGCACAAGCCACTTGATAGTTGTGTGCTTACTTCTAATAAAACCTCGGCGCAACATTGATCCTGTGCCTGACTTTTACATGGACACATAATTTTGTTAGCCATCACACATGTTGGCTGACCCCGTGCGTTACTGCCTTCGGGGGTCCTCTTTCCGTAACGTTCCAGTTCCATGATGAAGCTGCACCATCAGCAACATTTCTAAAGAAGGAGGGCGGAGCCACCACCGGTCTCTGACTCGTCACATTACAGCACAGCGAAACACTGGTGGACACAAGCATACAATGGCAGATGTCTTGGATCTAATCATATGATATGTGATATCATATAATATCATAATGCTGAATGAAAATTTCAAGAGCCCCTGAGAAACACATCACTGAATTGACATTAATTTCAGACGGGGGACATTTGACAGTCTTCATTTGTGTCAGATTGTCATTGTACTGCACTGGATGGGACTAAAAGTTACCAGTAAGTGATGTATAGTGTATGAGCGACCTCATTCAATCACACACAGTCAGTCAATTCAGTTCATCTCAGTCCACTCTTATTTATACAGCACTGAAATCACAATACATCTCATCTCAGACTACTTTATAGTCAGGTCCTTACAGTGAAGCAGACACCAGCTCAGCTGCTCCTACATGAGAGGAGAACAGGGAGGGAGGGTTGGGAGGGAGGACTGGGAGGGAATCAGAGTGGGAGATGGGCGGCCATCTGCCTCGGCTTGTCTGAGTCAAGAGGACAGCAGAGCGAGAGAGAGAGAGAGAGGTGTGGGGGAGCGTACAACAGCATAAGGAAGCCACAACAAAAGCTGGAGACAGGTTGCCAGGTCTGTGACAGCAGATCACACAGATACAGTGTGGAAAACTGCAGGAACACTCCGATCAAACTGAGCACAGAAAAGTCTTTATGTGACCAAATCAATGATAGAGGCCTAAATGGCTCATTGTTATTGATGTTTAAGTGACTGAAAGTGAAGTTTGAATTCAATTGCTGCTTCTTATCTGTCGTGTCAAGATAGGGATCATATCTTCCTACTGAAGGTTGTTTGGGGTTCAATTTAGACATTGTCATGGGGAAAACACAACATTATTAGTATGGTAGTTATCATGAAGAATGAAAACAGTTCGAACCTATCAAAGTGTTGCCCATTTGCTGCTGTTTGTGTCATTTCCACACCAAAGTTAGAAAATAACGCATCAAAGACGAGCAGGAAATAAAGCCACGCATAACAACGGAGTCGCACTGAAATGGTCGGTCTCACTCGCTTCTTTAAACTTCCCTTCTACGTGTAAACTACATGAAACAGCCACTGCAGCCTTGGTTGGATCTACTTGTTTCCCCCCAAACAGCACATACGCTGTACATGGGTGGACATATGAGACGATATACAGGATGATATGTGTCCTTGCTTATCGACGTACATTCGATTTAGTAGAGATTGATAACATGTGGTGTTGAATGTCCAGCATATAATTAATTGGCAACACCACACAGGAAGCGTTCAGTATGCCTAAACCTATATCAAATGTTCATTATCTCCGAAAATGATATGGAAACTTATTTTGCTACAGACCAGCAATTGATGTCTTTGAAGTTTCTATGTGTTTTGCGTGTCCTTGTCCTGCAGAACTACTTTCGATCTTATCACAGGAGCCAAACTCAAGAGCTGAAAGCTTCTCTGACCCGATGTTAGCCTCCCCATGTAAGGCTGTGTGTGTGTGTGTGTGCGTGTGTGTGTGTGTGTGTGTGTGTGTGTGTGTGTGTGTGTGTGTGTGTGTGTGTGTGT
>JAUESF010000001.1:647144-662907 GCA_032274765.1 Malacoctenus tetranemus | reverse complement strand
TGTGTGTGTGTGTGTGTGTGTGTGTGTGTGTGTGTGTGTGTGTGTGTGTGTGTGTGTGTGTGTGTGTGTGTGCCTGTCTGGTTTGGAGTGCAGGGCAGTGCTTCCCGCTGCTGCCCGCTGGTGAACTGTACTATGTTGTAGCTTTTGACTCTCCCACAGTGGCAAGCTTTTCGTCCGGGCTCCTCAATGCCCCGGCGTCACGCGAGCCGCATCCTGAGTGACAGCTGCTCCCTGTGGAGCTGAGGGAGGGTAATTGGCATTCAGGATCATCTGGATGATAGGGAGGGTGGCAGATTCCATGAGATGCCACTCCCCGCCTTTTATCCTGCGCCACTAAGTTCCCCGAGACCCCTTACCCCTTTTGCACAGGGGAAGTGGGAGAGAGAGAGAGAGAGAGAGAGAGAGAGAGAGAGAGAGAGAGAGAGAGAGAGAGAGAGGGAGTGGAGGTGCGGAGAGGGAGAGCCTACTTTGCATGCAGTGAGTTGGCAGTAGCATCCCCGAGGGAGACATTGTCGGTGAGGGGGAAACAGCTTTCTATGCATGAAGAGAAATCTCCTTCAGGTTTGTGTTGCAGCGACCCTACCACCCCACCACCACCACCACCACCACCACCCTCCAACTCACTCTCTGAAACCCCCACACCCATGTCTGTAGGGATTTGTGACCTGTCACCTTGGTAGCTCAGGGAGATGGGAGGGGATGGAAAGGGGGGGGGGCGGCTTGACGGAGGTGACAGTATTTTCACGTCACTTTGTTGAGCGTGAAAAAAACACGTTCGTTCGAGCAGCGGTGAGAGGAATTAACAGAGTGGAGAGAGGAGGTGGCAGACGGGAGAGGGTCAGGGGTGTTGCTGGGCGGCGGGTTGTTATGATAGCTGCTGCAACTAAGCTGCATCCCAAAGCGAAACCTTCATTTCACACTCAGAAACTGGCAGCAACACTCAACCTCCATCAACATATCATTTGCTCGGCTGTCAAGTGGCATGCGGTATTTAAAGAAAGAAAAGATAACACAAGTGGCAATCACCCAAAATGCCATGATAGAGTGTTGCAGGGAGAGGAGAGGCCGAGTGACATGCGCACACGCGGGCTGCAACATGCTCCGTCTCTCCGCAGACTTTTGATGGAGGGCTTTAACCTGTAGAATTCTGCCAGCTCCCATAAATTACCCGCGCGTACCTGTGCCCCTGAGGTAGATCATTAGTGTGCTTGATAGGTATAATAACGCAGCCTGGTGCATTGCCATTCAGTGGGCGTCCAGTCCAGACTAAAAAGGTCTGCGTGCGAAAAAGAATTGAATTATGCGTTCTGTCATACAGTTGCCGTGAATTTAATGCATAGTGAGCCGAGGATCAATAATTTGTCAAAAGCTGCTGATGCATTTCTGTCACCTCTGCCAAGATGAAATTACATGGTGGTATTGAACACAGGAGGCGCATGTGATTCCTCTGAAGATCGCACACCTGCCTTTCAAAGGATATCATTATATCGCATCAAATACAGCAGGTTTTAATCCTTGATAAATTCCCCAGGATTTACTTCAGAGAAAACCCCATTTTTATCCATCATGTGCTGTCTGACTCTGCCTCCTTGTAAAGGATTGGTTGCTTGTAATAGTCCATACATGGACAAAAAATATATCTAACAGCCCCAAAAAAAAACCCAAAACGTGAGTATTCAAGGATTTGGCCGTCCCTCCAGAAAATGCAGGCAGAGGTCATTGTCACTGCCATGAAAGATACAGGATTTTTATGTGATTTTATCTGGGGAAATTACAGGTTTGTTGGCAAAAAAACACAGGGAGTTGCGGAAACATTGCTCTCTCTAACTCTATCGCACACACATACACGATCAAAGCTAATGATGCATCAAACAGACAAAAAGAGAAACAAACAGACCATTAGCATTCAAAAAAAAATGTGATTGTCAAGACGTTAGCTGGTTGACGGCTGGTGTTGGAGGTGAATCACCTCTGATTGGTCTGGGGAGTAAAGAAGGCGGCTCTAACCGGCATCGGGGTCGTGAGCTAGCGCTGTGTGTTAGCGTCTTCTTTGTAGCGCTGGCTGTGTATACATGTCTCTGTAGACTGTCACTTGCTGTAACCGTCCAAATGTGTCGTGTACATCACTGAAAAATGAATGGGTAATAATACACACAAAAACAGATGCACAGTACACACTAATGTACACAAATTGAGTTTGAGGAGAGGCAGAATAAAGCAAAAGATTGAGTAGGTCAGTTCTGTCCTCGATACTTTTAAAAATGTATTTGGAAATAAAGCAAGGATAATGACATTATTCCACATATTAAATGCATTTGCATAGAAATATATGACTGTTTCAGGAAACATTTTAGAAAAAATGGATGCTTGCATCATCTCTGCCTACTATGCGTTGAATAATGTGCTGGTAGCAGAGTGTGTTTTCAGAGGAACTTAAAGGAAGCGGTGTGGTAAAGTCGTGAATGTGGTGACGGTTACACAGAAAGGGGGCTCAGTAGAAATTTGGTGTTCTCCCTTTTTAACCACATGAATCAGCGGGTGATAAACCCAAAATTTCCAAACTTTTATCTGTATGGCTTTGGCTGACTTCTGATATCTACCAGTCCCCATCCACAGCATTTACCTGAGGCTCAGGCTGAAAGAGAAAATCTACATCCTAAAAAAAAGGTGCCGCAAACATAAAACTTAATTTCCATTGGCTCATTGAATCAATGTTTGAATGAATCGCTCTGTATCAAAAAATTGAAGGTACGTGTCAACAGAACCCTGTGATCGTGCTTCAACAAAGAAACCAACCTTGTATAATACTCTTAGACGTTTCATAATGTTCCCGAGGTGTATGGAGAAACATTTGGTGATGGTTACACATGGTGAAGCACAAACAAAAACCTTTAAATGGAGCCATTCAACAGTTAATGAAAGGATCCATACTTTTGTTCAATGAAGTATTTTAAATGCATGAGCAAAAGGATGCACAGGCTCCACCAGATGTAAGGACATGTGTCATGTGTTTAATGACACAGTTTATCAGAAGATGGAAATTCACATGTGAGACAAAACACATGCACTCAACCAGTAACAAATCAATAACATATTCTTCCCTATAGTTTTTTTCCTGCACCATCCATAGTGCCGCCAGTCATGTGGCTCCAAAGGCGAGTCTAAGGTCACAGGGTGTCACCTGCTCGTCCCTTTGGTCAGGGTTAAATCTGTTCTACTTTCACATGAAAGCCACATACAGAGGTGCAGTCAACTGATTGAAATAATTGGTAAGTAGTTCTTTCCTTTGGAGTCACAATTAAAGGAAGTTTGACATTCTCTCTAAATTGACGAGTTAGCATGATGACATCAATGAGTTACGAAGTGCCCCCAAAAAAGGATGAGGGCCTTGAAACAGCTGCATAAGAAAGAAGAAGCAGGAGAACAAAAAGTATAAGATGGAGGTGAGTGAATGTGTTCTGTAGAACAAAAATGTCCTGGTGGCTCATTGGCGCTAGCAGGAAGCTTTTGCGCTCGGTCTGCTGCTGGTTACTGCTGCTGTCTTACTGCCTTGTGCTCAAGTGACTATGAGCTCCTGGAGTCTCTCTCACGGTCACGTTTCACCTGAGGCCCTTAGTCTCATCGGGACTGTAGATCGAGCATCTCTTTGTCCTTTGGGTCCTCGCCCCGTTCAAAGACCCAAGACCCCGGCTTTACTTCTAATTGTGGTTTTAGGTTTTTCCAGCATTCTTCTGTCTGTGGTGTCCTCACGATCTTCAGCTTCTTTCATCATTCTTCCTTAGACGCAGCATAGAAGCTCCACAGCATGACCGGGTAGAATAGATAGAGGCCATGCAACATTACATCACCTTTGCACAGAGTGACCATGCAGCGGTTCATGAACAACAGTATTTTGTTGTATTTGGACATTTAGAGCTCCATCACTGATGATCCCAAAGAAATCTCACTGTAACTAATGGGAAAATGGCAGCTTTAAACTGTAGGCTCATTTTCATGCTGTTAGACTGAAAACGATTGCCTGATACTGGTCATGTGACACCAGCAAGATAAGTGACAGCCTCTGTTTGCCCTTCATTCATTTGTTAACTGAGTCATCACATAGAGGTACCATTTATCAAAGATTTGTTTTGTCTGATTACTGTTAAGGTATACTGCACTCTGTACTTCAAACTCAGTTGATTCAGTTAAATCCTAAAGTAAAAATAAATGATGCATCACCTGTGTTTACTTTCTGCCTTTTTATGTCATTCAACAAGGTGAAATGTGATGCATTGCAGCCACCTGAGAGAGTCGGGTTTGTTATTTCCCCTCATATGATAGAAGTGTAATATTAAAGGAACTGTCAGTCTGTGTGTTCTGCTCAGAGACTCTCCAGATAACAGAGGAGAGATTTGTCTGTCAGATGTCTGTCACAGGTGTGAGCAGAGCTGTCAACGTGACAGCGCTGGTGAAATATTAATAACGGATCCGCGTTTGGATTAACCCCCAAAACTGAGGTTCACTCCCTGCCTGTTTACCAGAGCTGGCACTCAGGAATTCACCCTGCAGGTGCCTTGGTCAGCTTTTGTTATTCACTCACAAAAGAGTTTAAACCTTGTAAGTCTCACTGACAAACCAATCCCTGTGTTCAATGTTTGTTTGAACCCATCCGGCATGCTAATTATTCTTCCAAGCCCTGAATGCCAGCTAGCAACTGCTCCAAAAAATGCTACCATTGTCAAGGAGGGAGGAAAAGATCTTTTTTTTTAATGGGAAGTAAGAAGAGCAAGACAGGGAGAGGGGAGCCGAGGAGAGGGAGACATGATTCCGGTGGGAGGGGAGTGAGAACATGAGGTATTTCTTGAAGAGATGAATTCTCAGCCTTGCCCCGAAGAAGCAGGACTTCGCTCTGCTGTCCTGACTGGAGTGGGGAAGGTCAGAGTGCTGGAAAGCCGGGAGGGAGAAGGGCTGAAAGTCAAGCAGCGGCCGAGCTACCCGCGGGGAGGTGGAGCGAGGTGGGCAGTCTTAGCGGAGGGGGTGGAGGGCACTAGCCTGAAGGTGCAAGGGAGTGGTTCCTGCCTCGCACCAGGGGGGGAAAAAAAAAATCCACATCAGGGCTTCACATCCAATACGAACCGCCAGCAGAGGCAAGCGTGGAGAGGGGCAGAGGGGGCTGACACCAGAGATTTTGGCGAGCTTGAAGAAAACGTGGGCTGAAGAATTGTGAACAAGCTAAAGGGGTGAGAAGACCTTAGCCAAAACCTATTTGTCATTCACAGTGTTTGGCGATGGGTTTTCTTAGAGCTCAGGCTCCTGCAATTTCTTGAAACAGAGCCTCATGAGACAGGCTTTTTTTGTCGCTGTGCAACTCAAAGCAAAATGCCACCGTTTGGCCCAGAACTGGAGATTGTGTTCCCTCTGCATTAACTAGACCATAAGGCGCTTTACTTTAGGCAGTGAAAATAACCGGTCCGTCGCAGAAACAGTCAGGAGTCAAACAATGACACAAATACAGTGATAACGCCTTTTTCTGCTATGTACCTGAGTGTCCATGCCTGGACAACATCATTCCACTGGTGGAAAGGTCTGCATCAAAAAAAAAAATTCAGCTCATTTTGTGTCATCGACCTCGCTGCCTGTCGTTGATCTAGATGTGGAGCCGATTAGTGAAGCATTTTTAACAGGCCTCTGTTCCTGCAACATATGAGAACATCATCCACTGTTGCCAAAACTCCATGTTGATGTACGTAGGTCTTTTCCATGACGCTCATCGTGGGCTGATTTCAGTCCAAGTCGAACACAGAGAAATCTGTATCGTCCAAACACAGTGTTGAATAAGGTCAACTTGGATGATTCCTTGGATCAGCTTGATATCCCTGCAGCTAAATCATGTTGCCACGACACTGAGGTAGCTTGCTCCTGCCAGCTTGGGTGTGATGTCATCATGCATGGGTTTTAAAAGTAGGCCTTTTAACCTTGAGAGAATTATTAGGATCTAGGCACACCCTCAACTTGCCTGTGTTTGGTTCTCCTGCCGCCACCACTGAACTGACCCATTATGTTTGTTCAGTGACTCTGACATTGATGTTATTACATATTTTGCAGTCAATCATGCAGGGTGGAGGAACAAACATGAGTGGAGGCTCCAACAGGCTCTGTTCTGTATCACTGGTGCTGCTTCTCCGCAGCACGGTGTCAATAAACCCATTCTCATAGTCGACATTATTAGCTCTTTCTTTTTCACTCATTGTGCGCGCTCCTTTCCTTGTTTTGAACGACACACATTTTCAAAATGCTTTTGTGGGGGAGCCGACATTTGATCCGCAAGCTTTGCATCTGCAGTCGCCACAGAATTTGGGGCCCAATGTGTCGTCATTGTCTTGGTGAGGTACAACAGCAGCAGTGACCCATCATATCATCTTCAGCCTTTAAATTTAAAGGAATCAACCAAGAAAAAGGCTGAGTGTCCTTTTGAAACTTCAAAAACCACTTAATTAAAAAAAAATATATTTCTAAGTTTACATCTTGTGTTTGGTTTTCTCCCTGTAAATGGTGTGATGTGTCGAATGACTAGTGCAGCACTTGAAGGTATCTGTTAACTGCATTCAATTAAAATGGAGTCTTCATGCAATATTGACCTTCAAATTAAAGGAGGCTGTGTAAAGAAAATTTAGCGTGATTGGCTAATGGAAATAGCAATTAAATACGTAACACACACTTTCACGTTATACTGTTGCGTTCAATTAGTTTCAATATATTTGAATGACTTTTACAGATAAGTGAGAAAAGTGAAATTTAAAAGTAAATCCGGAATTGTTCCATGAAGTTTAACTGACCCACTTATTTACTATATCACCTTTTCTAATGAAAGGTTGCGAGGTTGTCGAGAGCAATCCCAGCTATCATTGGACAAAGGCAGGGGACACCCTGGGAGGGTCAGCAGGCAATTGCAGGGCAAACACTCTCAGAACAAATTGATATATACATGTTTTTGGACTGTGTAAATAATCCACAGTTTGTGAAGGAACCCCACCCGTGCACAGGAAGAACATGTAAACTCTGCACAGGAAGGCCCCACTTGGGATCAAACCCAGGATCTTCTCACCGTTAGGTGAGAGCACAAAGCACTTAGCCTGCCCATGCAGTGACATTAGCACCATAATTGAGGGTCAATCTCCTTGTCCTTCTGTTTTCCTGCCCACCCTCATTGCACCTACATTATCTCTCTAAGTACCTGTGGGTGTCATCAGGAGGCCTGTTGGAACACTTTTGCTCAAGTGCTGTAGAGCATCTGGTCCAAAGTCTTTTATTTCAGCAGCCTAACCTGACCAGCGGCAGGAGATGTGGCAGTAGAAATCCTATCATATTAATAGCTGGTTTTAAACTGCTGATGACTCGCTAACCTTTGCTGATAACTTAATACATCAGATATCAGCAAGAGGCAGGATGCATTTGGCAGGTGAAATAATTAGCAAGAGAAAATCAGAAAAGGGCTGCGAGTGTGACATTTTGTCATGTGGAAAATGAGAGAGTTCTACTTCTTCAGACTTTCTTCAACGATGACAAGACAGCCAACGGACAAGGAAGCACTGCTCTTCAACTAAACTGTTAAAAAAAAGCCATAAACATTATGCAAATAATGACAGGATGGTTTTGAGTAGACCGAGCTATGCTTTACAGGGTCACAAGCCAGAAAGGCTCCTTAATTCTGGTTTAATAGATAACAAGAAACCTATGACCCTTGACTAATAGCTTTGTCAACATTTTTAATTGCACCTGGCTGGCTAATTTTTTGCCAATGTCTTGAAAGTTGAGGCACAGCAAGTTAGAGGAAGTTATGTGGGAGGTGACATCAGGTAAGCAGGAGGTTTGGGTTACACTGTTTTCTCCCCCTTGTGGGATTTTTTAAGGGTTGTTTTTTTCTTTTTTTTTTCACCAGGGCTCATCTACTGAATCTGCATGTGGGTTTGCATTCATGTGTCTTGCCATATTAACTGTACATTTGCTTGCAGCATGTTCAGGGTGTACCCTGACCTTTGCCCACAGTTTGCAGGGATTGGCTTGGGGGCCCCACAGCTATACAATAAACTAATTTGTGTGAGGAGATGGATGGATGGACGGAGAAAAAGCGAAGGCTTTGTCAGTTACAGAAGTGCGGAACTCATAGAAATTTGCAATTAACATTGATGCGTTGCTATAAAGGTAAAATGGATTCAATAGGATATTGACACTTTATTAGTGATTTTATCATCCCTTTACAAACCATGAAGGGATGAGTGATTCTCATCTTATAGGATGAGTCATCACTGCTTGCAAGATATATTGAAAAATTTTTTGCCAGATAATTAACAAAAATGGACAATGTTGCAAAGGTGCTACGAAGAACCTTGTGGCCTGCTTGTGATGACAGTTCTTCCTCCTGGAGACTATTGTTGCTGATGTTTGAAACAGTGAGCTCCCAGCTCAGGATCAGATGAAGTAAAACATGATTCCAACAAGCATGTTATATCTGGCTTGGCTATGTAGAAACAAACGTTTACTGCTGCCATGTCCCTGTTGTTTTCAGCGGTTTCTTTTCAATTCCAACATGACTGCTTTGCGTTGACTTGCTAACTTGGTATTCACTCAAACGGTGGTGGAAACTGCTTGACGACCTAATGACAGGCATGAAAGATGGTTTTGTTTACCTCACACAATGTGGACTGGATGCATAATAAACCCACCCATCAATCTAATAACTTTGATTGGTGTTAACTGTAAATAGAATAGTCATTTCATGAAATGACCACTGGAGCCATTGCCAGGGTTGCAGCATCCCCCAGCAAAGCAAAACTGAGGATGAGATCTCTTTTATGTCACATTTACATCTCTTAGATATAAATGAGCAGAAATCAAGATGAATGTGGTTTTCTCATTCATCTCAAATGTGTCTCCCGAGAATTAAGTCTCATAGTGGGCTCCCAGGTGTCCCCAGTGAGCGCTCTGAGTTGTCTCACTTCTGTCTCTTTTCTTGCTCTCATCTGAGAGAAAAATGAGACAAATTGTGCTGCTCTCAAATATGTCTCAGTTTGACATCCTGACTTCGAAGCTCTATATCAGTTATGTCTCAGTGAGAAATATACATGGTTTGCTCCCACTGCTCACCATTTGAGTTCTCAGCAGCTTCTCAACTGTCTCAGCAAAAAGAAAAATAACATTACCCATAGGAAAAAAACTGTTGCTCATCAGTTGTTCAGTCTTGTCTCGGTTGTTCAGGTGTCTTTTCTCTTTATGGCTTACCTCTTGCTCCTAAGGGACCCTGAGGAGAAGTAGGTCAGAAACAAATGATCGCTGATTGAGACAAGTATGAGCAGCTGAAACTGATCTCCAGGGACAAGATTGCAGATGGGCAGCACATTTTTACTCTAGGGAGATATTATAGAGGTCAGGGGCAGACAACTGAGAGATCTCCACTGTTTATCCCACTTCTCAAGTGTTGCTCATATTATCTTATCTTGAGTGATGTGTGTTCTGTGAAGGTTTCTGTGTGACCTGCACTCAGAGCTTGTTTTGAGGACACCAACGTTTATGTGGAAACTTTGCTACCAGTCTCTGTTAAATATTTGAACTTATCACATTTGCCGACACAAGAAAACTGCAGCAAAATAATGTGCAAAGTCCTGGATGAAATGAATACAAGAGTCATTTCTGTGACTTTCCACTTAGCACCTACCTGACTTGACTCTACTTGGTTTTCTGGGTTTTCACGAGGTCACAGTCGATGAATACTTTTTTGGTACATCCTCGGTTGGGGTTCCAAGCAAACTGTAGAAGACTGTCAAGCGGCCAGCGGGTGACATCCATGGACAAGTCGTCACAGCAACTCAAGCCTCAAGACTCAGGCCTGCTGTTTTTTAGACCTGCAACAGCCACCTCATAGTTTTCTTAGAGCCCTCAATGAGGTAAAGGAGAAGCAGCGTTTTGGGATTTTAAAATGTGACAGGTGCTGCACAATGCAGCACCAGAGGTGCTCTATGTCCGCCCATGCAACATCTCTGACTGCAGGCACCCATAACAGAGTCAACTATCAACAGTTAACTGCCACTTGGGTCCTAATGTTTCTTACCATCTGACCCCATTTGCCCTGCGGAGCAATCACAGCGTCTGCAGAAAGGCCATGAATATCTCCCGACTGAATTTCTTCACGAACCTTTTGACGGCAGGGATGGGTGAGGAGACTTCTTCCGCTCCATTGGCCAGTGTGGACAGAATGATGGAAGCCACGAGGACTAGCAACCCTTTTTTTCTTCCTCTGGCCTCAGTGTCTGGCTGGCAGCCGGTCAATCGCCTGTGACTCTGTAATATACAATTGGATTCCCCCTTTGCCTTCAATAACATCCCCCCTTTTTGTGAGATTAGACTCCGGTCGACCGCCAAGTGAAGCAGGTTCCAACATATTGACTTGTATACATATGCAACAGCTCGTCCAAGCGGGGAGAGAATGCAATGTGATTTTGGGCTGGGAGGGTTGACGGGTTGGCGAGGGCTGCTGCCCCTGCTGCTTCAGGAACTATCGACAGAGACATGACACGACATGCTCTTCTTTTTGATGGTGACTCACTGGAGAAAAACCTCACCTGCACGATGTCCAGCAGTGCGACAGTGATAGATTCCCCTCCCCACCCCCATTTGGCAAAACAAACCTCGTTCCTGACAGTAAAAGAGGAGTACTGCTTGACGCTGAAATAGCTTGTCAGCAACATGCCATCCCACTGTCTGGTCGGACTGTCCGGGTTTCTTCTTTGAAAGTTTCCAAACGCCGGTGGATCTTTTCGAACATCATTACTTGTCTCGCACGGACTCACACGCGTTCGTATCTAAAAAAAAGTCTCTGCAGAAAGGAGTGATTCTCCTCAATGAAGTTATTCTTGTCCAAAGGCCTGTAGCATCTGACACACCTTCGTGATCAGCCTCCTGCTTCCTCAAGAGCCTCACTGCTTTTATTCTTCCACGCACACATGAACACACTCTCACCCCACAAATGCACATATCAACAAATGCACTATTTTGAGTGTATTAGGCAGAGATTTGTAAACGCTTTGCTCCAAATTCCATATTCGCAGTCACCTCCAAATTATAGGCTACAAGCAGCTTGTTTGATATCTGGTGTTGGCTAAGAGGAAAGAGCTTATTTAGGAAGTTTTGTGTGCCCGCCTCTTTTTGCTCCTGCCTCGGATTTACTGCCGAAATAGCTTCCGATGCTGTTTAGCTATTTTTATTCCTACATTTTTTGTTTTGTTTTTTTTTCCTCTTAAATCTTTCATCCAAGTTTCCACTCAAACACAAAAGATGTGAAAAGGCATGAAGAAGAAGGAGAAGTAGACTGACAAGTCATGGATAACTTGAAAACCGTGTCAGCATGTGTCATTTGTACACATGATATGAATGCTGAGCAGCAGGCTGACTGTTTGATGAGTAAACCCAAAAGAGGCTGTCACATGCTACATTTTAGTAAACAGCACATCCGTTTTCCACTGCAAATGGTCCGTTGAGTCCTCTACCTTAAGGCTTCATCAAACCACTGCAAGATACAACAGCTTTAGGGGGCCGCATTACTTTCACTACTGCAGAAAAAAAAAGACTCTTTGCTGATGATCAGTGTGAGCCAGAAACGCGTGGTCAGGGTGACCGCGTGAGGCAAGGCAGAGGTCCGAACGGTGACACCCGGGGGCCCTTCTGGGACTGACCTCAGCGCTGGAGCTGACACGGAGCCCGAGCGAAGAAAGAATAGTCCAGGTGTGACCCCCGACCTCCGGGGAAGTTTTAACTAGAACATGGCGCTCGGATGTGACACTTTATCTTAATTTAAACCCCAGTTGTCTCAGCTCCCGTGGCCCGTACGCTGACTCCTGTTCCAAGGTGGCAGGGCTTTTTTGCTACTTTACAGAAACTCCTCCAAGGTAACAAGAGGAAACAAGGTTACATGGCTCAGCTGCGGGATTTAAAGTGCTCAAACAAAATGCACAGGCAAAACACCACTGCACCATATGCCAATAATAACCAACAGTATAAAGTATTAATATCTATAGCTGTGTGTGAAGGACCTCCTATCCACAGTTTTATCTTGTTGTATTCAGGGTGAATAACATGTCAGAACTGACAGCCTGTGGAACGTAATGACTCCTGTCCTGAATGTGTAGACACTCGTGCTTGTCTGGGAATTCAGCAAAGCTAAAGTAAAACAGCGTTCTGTCTTCTAGTTGAAGCAACAGAGAGAATGAGAACAGCACGTAAGCTCCACGACCACCACGGAATGTAATGCAGACTGTATTCATGTGAGACAACAGTGCAAACTGTGCATGTATGCTGCATGTTGTTTGAGTCCAAAGGCCCATTTATGCCCAATGTTAAATATGCAGAGGGATACCCACAGAGCTCTCCATCTGCACCTTGCCTTCATTTCATATTGTCAAAACTATTATTGTGCCAATTCTTTTCAGTTTAAGGGAACGATCGCTCAAAACCCAGAAAAATAACCAGATGCAAACGTTTGTCTTTTTCTCGTACGTACGAGGGGGGTCAGATCGCTGGGTCTTGCTGCCACCGCTCACCAGACGGATCTCTCGTGACTGCCAGCGACCAGACTCTCGTCCTTTCCTTTTATTACAGTGTAAAACAATGGACATATACAACACATCGGTCAAGAGTTACTCATATGTTATATGCATGAGGCACAAGATGTGATTTGGCAAACTGGGTGTGTGTGCATATGTCTGACTGTACGAGTATTACACTTACTCCAAAGTTCGGTCTTTTCTGGGCGCGGCCGTCCCCCTCAGATCCCGTTGATCGATGTCCGGGGGTGATAAGACGGGGCTGTGCACAGTCTTCAGCGCCGTGTGATGTCTCCGATTTCCACCGATGTCCTGGGATGTGTGGGTGTGTGTGTGTGTGTGTGTGCGTGCGTGCGTGCGTGCGTGTGTGTGTGTGTGCGTGCGTGCGTGTGCGTGCGCGTGTGCGTGTGCGTGTGACAGAGTGGTTGGATGTAGGGGTTAGTGCGCATGAGTCAGCATGTAAGCAAAATGTGTCATTCTGTACAACATGAAAACTGTAATAACTTTAACAATATGTATTTGAGTCTGCCTCCTGAAAGGTTTGGATACAGACAAAATGAGACACTGAAAACTGTGGGTGTAGTGGGGCTACAGGCACAAGAAAAGAACAGTATGACTTAAAGACACTGCCTGATTTTCTACATAACATTATGATATGATTACATTATTATCCATTAGTCCTTTCAACTACCGGCAGTTTCTTTTTCTATCGTTAGCCTAGGTGCAACATCTTCCTTCTTCCCAGCGTGACTTTTAAAGCTTTTCAGGTGTTTGTCAAAACAACACACAAAGCTTCATGCCATAAAGCACGGCATCATATTCGCTGTTTTACCCTGATCACAAACAGGACTCAATCACCTGCTCGTATCTGATTGTGATTTCAGTGAGAAGCGGTCATTCTCCCCATATACCGTTGAGGTCTTTTACATGACCTGTTTTTAGGTGGACATGATTATAACCCCGATTACTTGCGGTCCGTGTATCATCACCTCCAGCTTGTTCTCTTTGTGTGCTCCTTGCAAGGACTTGTTTTGCTCTGCTTCCCTCATTTTTTTTAATGACGCTCTTTACAGGCGAATTATCTTCACAACAAATGTAAATGTAATAACTCCTAACGGTTTTATGACAATAGCATGCTGCTCTTTAGCGCTTTGATTTTTCCGAGAGCAGAGAATTAATTCCTCCCCCTGTGATCCTTCGCAGTGTCAGAGGATTTCTCGGGTGTTTGTCATCAGACAAATGCTTAAGCTATATCCTTGGAGAAATAACTTCACTCAATTCAATTTCCTTTAATTAGTCACAAACACAATTCTGCTATTTTTCTTGGACGACGGGGGAGAACAATCCTCTCGTGTTTGGGATGAAGGAGAAATTGCCAAAGATTAAGTGAAATTTCGGTGCAGTCTCAGAGCCCAGCTCACTCGAGTGAAGGCCTCCTGTTTTGTTACGTACGGCTTTGACGTAAATCATCTCGCATGTGTCGCGCGGAAATTATCAAGAGGTTTATGTGCATGCAAGATGCGAGTTGATGACATATTAATCAGCGGATGCTTCCAGGTACAGCCCTGCTTTTTGATATGAATACATTTGCGAAAAGCGGCTCATGGTGCGGCGAGGACGTTTAACTCTGCCGTTCCCTGCCAACAGCCAGGCAGGCAGAGAGAGTCCCAGGCTGATTCGAATCGAATGGAAAACAGGAAAGAGACCGCCCAAAGCTAAGGAGATGTTAAATCACAACAATCTCGCCATGTATTTGGGGTTTTTTTTTGCTAGTGAGTTTACTCAGCTGGAAAATAAAAATAAAACGTTGCATTGAGATCATCATGGATGCAAATGAAATGCATACAAATAAGGCCCCCCACACTGGCTCAGCGATGCCTCGTAGTTGTTGCTTGCTCGTGCCTTTCATGCAGTAAATTTCATACAAAGCATTTACTGCTTCAAGAGAGGAATTAAAATGGTGTTACTGTCATAACTCTTCGACAGAAAGTTAGCTCATACAGATTGTGTTGTCATCTCACGCTATGCTGTGAACGCCGAACCCCCTGGAGGCTGAACTCACAAGCACAACTGAGTGCACAGATCGTCAACAAAGAGAAGCTTTTAATTAAACAAGCAGACAAAGTCTCGGGAGCAGGCGGGATCAAGGGCCGGGATGAAAGTGGGGGTCGAAAAACCATAAAACTGTAGCGTGACGAGTTACGGTTGGAAAACTACATTAACAAGGCTGAAGAGTCATCTACAGGTGGAAACATAGACGTCTCCTGTACAGACAGACAAGTTTCCATCCACATCCATCTGCTTTTTGTGAAAATGCTAAGGTAAACACGTCATGTACATGTACATGAGCACAACACTCAGCTCATGATAGCAGACAAACAAAAGACAGCAAGTGGAAGTTGAGGGAATTCAAATAAGGCGAGAATATCTGGCGAATGTCAAGAACATAGCACATGTGTGGAATGGCGACTGTGGAAAATTTCAAAATCATACCGCCTTAAAAATCCCCTAAGAAATATTGAAGTGTGAATGGTTTTTGACGCATTCCCCATTTAGCTGCTTTTGCTCTGTCCTCAGAGATGAGAGGAGTGATGGACAATGACACGACTACACAAAGAACAAAGGTTTACACACTCTGGAGGCCTTCTTTGACAAGTGTCTGTCAAAACTATTTTTCCTGCCAATTCTTTTCTGTTTAAGGAAACGATCTCTCAAAACCCAGAAAAATAACCAAATGCAAACGTTTGTCTTTTTCTCGTACGTACGAGGGGAGTCAGATCGCTGGGTCTTGTGTGACACAAGTGTGAGGCCCAGGTGTTCCTCCGGTGATAAGGCGTCTTGAGTGTACCTGTGTGTGTCATCCTGTGTGGGGGGGCTTGGTTCGTGTGTCATTCTGTACACATGAAAACTCTAATAACTTTAACATGTCGTCTACTCTTCAAAAGTGTCAGATATGTGTTCATAGCTTTTCACTGGGATTCATCCAAATAACCAACAATTTCCTCAACTTACAACCTTTAAATAAATGAAACCAGATGCAGCGCTTTCTCTACCTCACCAACCAGGTAGTGCCCCAGATTCTTAACTTTAATTCCATTTGGAAAGTTAGGTCTTCATTTTCTGTGTGTGTGTGTGTGTGTGTGTGTGTGTGTGTGTGTGTGTGTGTGTGTGTGTGTGTGTGTGTGTGTGTG
>JAUESF010000001.1:609905-622480 GCA_032274765.1 Malacoctenus tetranemus | reverse complement strand
CCACCGCATGAACAAAGAATGCTCACCATCCCACATATGTCAGGTACTGTCACCTGGTAGTAGCTGGATAAACCCACTGGCAAATTCATTGCCACCCCACGGTCTAGTCAGGTGCCTGCTAAGTGGCCACAGATAATATGACTCAGTATATATTTCCTGTGTCTACTCTAGTGTCTTTATGTTCTTCACTTCTGTTTCTACTTGCTAGATACTGGATTATACACTGCATCCATTCAACTCCCCGCGCCGTGGGCACAGCCCCCCCCCCCCCCCACACACACACACATACTCTCACAACCACTACCACTCTCTCTAACCTCACTTTTTTCCTCCCCTCCTTCTTTGTCTTGTCCTCCTTGCACAGCCCTCATTGCAGCACTTTACCTGATGATAACCCCCGGTAAGATGGCCAGAAGCCAATGAGGGCAGGTGACGGTCACAGTTATGATAAAAATTTTAAAAAATTAAAATCACATTTATTCTACAACAAATTGACAACTTCAGCAATGACGTCAATACTTAAGAAGAAATGCAGACATTAAAAAAAAGAAAAAAGGGATAGTTCAACCTCCTGCTTTGACCTTCAAGAAGGAACTGATTGAGATTTCCAGCTGTGGAGACCAGGCTGCAGCTCCCTACTCCAGGGTTACCTCTCTTGTGGATGTCGTCCACATTCAAAGTTTTAGAGGACAGAGGAAAAGGAAACTTCTGGGCCATTCACAGTCTGACAGCAGGTATTTGTTGCAACAAACTTCCTGTGATGTTTTTAGGATTTTTATACAGCGTGACATTCTGCTAACGTCTGTGCAGTAACTCTATGCCAGTGTTGTATTTCTAATTATTTTTTGGAAAATGATCAAATATTTAAAAACTTAAAAATTAAAAAATCTAGCAACACACATTTGTATTTGATTGTTCAAAACAAAAAGAAAAAAGCAAACACAATCTGTCAATCGCAATGTTTGAGTGACAATAATTATGGACCAACTGTTTACAGATGTCTCACAGTTTGACAGCAGGTGGTAGAAGACACTCAACAATTTCAGTGTTTTATAAACCATATTACAAAAAACATCATCAAGAATGTTGGAGCCACAGCTGAAGAAGACAGTGCTCAGTATAAGGGGGACGTGTTAAGGTCCCACGCTGGACAAAGAGCACGAGGGTCATTTCCACCAGAGGTTTGAGCTGAGTTGGATGCTGGGTTTAAGGTCCTGCTAATCGAAAAACAACTGAATAATTTACTTGTGCACGTTGTTACAGGTTACATTTATGTGCACAGCAGCACCCCTGAAGTTGGTGTGAGTGAGGAGGCAAATTAAATATGCTGACTTTGATAAGTTTTTATTCACTGAGGTGTATACAAGTAACTGGAGGGCACTCAGAAGGGGAAAACACAGTGGTGTGTATCACTACACGCTCCTGCTAACGCAACAAGTTTATGCTACAAGTTAATGCTATGAGTCCACACGAAGCATTTCACAGGACAGAGCCCTGGCAGAGGGCTCTTAGCAACAGCACCGAACAACAAGTTCATGGCAACAACGCCCCTTCTGACTGGCTAATACTAATGTAGATGACCAACTGCTGAGTTGACCCTTTATTGACACTAGGGCTGAAAGGATTCCTCAAATATACAAGTGATTCAATTATGGATATGCCTTGAAGCAAAAGGCCTTGAGGATTCGTTTGATTAATGACTGTGCACGATACACGCACAATGCGCTCACTTCTGCTTTTGATGCCATAAAGCCATGCAAAGCACAACATGCAAAACGGAGACGGACGGACGACAAAACAAGGAGGGACACACAAACAACCAAAATAACCCCAGGAGAAAAAGTCAGAAACTTCCAAAAGTGTTTGACATTCATCAGCTAAACCAAAAGCTACAATGCGGCACAGCAAGACGGAGTTGGCTTCCTTTAGCAGCACTTCTTCCAGGCTGCAACACCCAAGACCAAAGCATCCGCTGTAGCATCGAGCCCACCAAGCAGATCCAACAGCTAACAGCTAATGTTGAAGTCATGTTCACAAATGTATTTCAATTATATTAATGATTGCTGGTGTAGATAACAGCATGTAAAGAATATGCAAGTAGCTGAATAATGACTGATTGACAAGGAAATAATTGCAGTGGCCACATAATGAGATGTCATGTTTAGAAAAGTGTGTCAGTCTACTAATAAAACGTTTATTTTATAAGGAATTTAATTGGTTTTTCATGAACTAGTTTCTATTATTGTCCTTGTGAGGTATTACTGGGAAATTAAGAAATATATTGAAAAGTTTTTTTTGTCTGCCTACTCAATAAATAACCAGAATAATCGATATGATACTTGATTGCCAAAACAATCGATAGCTGCAGCCTGCGACAACCTAACAACAGAAATAGCATTTTTGCTCATCTTTAATCACCGAGTTATCAGACTGCCACCAAAATTCAATCCCATCTTCCTTGTATCACCTCTCATCCACACAGCAACTTTCATCCAGATCTGTCAAAATGGTTTTGCTGCTTTCCAAACCAACCAGCAAATGGCGGTGATCACATACCATCCTTAGCCGGGAGTACCGATCACACACACCCTCTGCATGACCCACAGGACCTCACCACCGCACATGTGGTGCGGTGACTTATTCCAAACAAATGGATCGCCGTGAGTTCTCAGTTTTCTCATGGGTGTATGAGAAGTTGGTACAATAAAAGTGAGGCAAAGCCCTGAAGTTGGTGGTTTTTTTCGATAGAACTATAAATAGTTGTTGCTATATCGGCTTCTGGACTGATTGAGAAACACAAATTGCTGTTCCTCCAGCCTTGTTGCTTGCATCGTGACAAAAAAAAAAGCTGTAAACAAATATGCTACCGCACTGTTAACAAGACTTGAGCCAAAACATGGATGAGAAGCAGAGTTGGCTAGTTGGAATCCAATCTCGCCTTGTATCGAAGCCAGGAATGGCACTCTGAATGTAAATGAAACACACCAATCTCCCCGAGTACGTCGACTTTAAACCGTCCGGCATCCCTGGCGAGAGGTTACAAAGTGCCTTGGCAGTGATTTGTTTCATGTGAAGCCCTGGGAGGAGCGTCGAAATGTTCGGTTGTTATTAGGAAGGACACGGAGGAGGAGGAGGAGGAGGAGGAGGAAGAGGAAGAGAAGGCAGGGATGGTTGCAGCTGAAGCTATGGGAATGGCATGGGCATATCAGGCCGAGCAGATTGTGTGGTCTGAGTGGCTATTAAAAGTGACAGGATGAAGGCCTTGGACTTGGTGAGCCACCTGATTATGCCTCCCCCCCCTATTGACTGTGGTTAGGATGAAGCTTTCCATTTCCTGCCGAAATAAATTAAAAGTCAGAAGTAATTTGCCTGATGGGGAGGGGAAGCAGGGGTGCAGGTGTTTTCTCTATCGCTTTTTTCTACTTCAAAGTTTCTGAATAAAAAAAAAAAATAGAAAAAAATCCCTTCCGAGCCCACAAATCAATTGAACCCTTGGCTCTTTGATAAGGAAAGGGCTTATTTTCAGCCTGTGACAGTTTTGTGGCAGGGAGGCAAAAAAGGCAGGGATTTGATTAAAGGGGAGATAGTGAGAGATTGAGGTCTTGTTCTTGCCATAGGAAAGATCAAGGCGTGCAATCATGTCTGCCACAATGCTGGCTTTACCGCCATGCTCCCTCTCCTTCATTGTCGCTCCCCATCACACACACACACACACACACACACACACACACACACAAACGCGCGGGCGCACGCGCGATCTTGATTTCTTGTGCACCTGCTTGTGCGCTGCAGCACATACAGATTTCCTCAGGTGTGCTCTTTGTAGTGACGTTTGAAATGTAAAGAAATGATGGGTTCTGTCCAGGATCCCAGCTGAACATGCTCCAATCCCTTGTTCTCTCCAACTCTCCGCATGACGCTCATCTTCTCACCTGTCACCTGCCCGCGCAGCCTCACCACCAATACACATATCTCACCGGTTACAATGACCCTCTTCAAAGCAAGGAGCCTCCTTGCGCTGGGGGGTTGGGGGTGGGGGGGTGGGGGGTTTGGATACAATCCTCAGTAGCACCAAAGTTTGCTCAGGGCGCAAAAACATGCAAAGCTGTCAAAGCGTCAAACTGGGAGAAGCAGCTGGCTGCATGCAGGGACACTCCCACCACCAGGAAAGGGTGGGCAGGAAAGTGTTTGTGCTGCGCATTGTCCTCATTCTGGATGTTGAATCCAAGGCCTCCTCCAATCATGTGAGAGCAGTCTGCATAGAAACCGTCACTCTGGGTGATTGTAACGGGACTGATCATGTGAAGCACATCGACACTGCTGCAGGGTAAATTGTAGTGAAGAAGTGTATTGACTATTACACATCACTGTTCATCACACTGCTCCTTGGTGACAGTGCTAAATTGTCATTGCCTGTAAGGACACCGAAGGTCACATTTCAATTCAATGCATTTGCTTACAATAAAAACCCACTTGCGCCGGAGGTTTTCTTGTGAACGCTCTACAGACTGCAACTCCTGACTGATGCTTTTGACATTTCTTATGAAAAGTGGTCCTGGCTACAGGATGAGGCTACTGGTTTTTGGTTGAGGTACACTTGGAACACTGGGTAATGTGGGTGCGGTCCAACAGGGGGTTGGAAGAGGAGTAGGGGGGCAATCAACTCTCGCAACGATGTGCTGTGTGAAACGGTTCTGTTGTAGTGGAAAGGATTTGTTTATTTTTTGTGTTAGCAAGCTGCTTTGAGTAAACAAAAATACAAAAGCTGAAAAATAAAACTCAACGTTTGCACAGGTGTGTGAAATTTACTTCTTGTTACAATGGATTTGTTAAAATTGGTGTCAGTAAAAGTATTATTCCAAACTAGTATCAAAACAAACGTGCCTGCATCAGAAACTGGGAGTGGTACCCAGACCTACGCGCCCCCAACATATCTTAATGCCTATTTGTGGAACAAGGGAACAACTTTAAGCTGCTCTTGGGCACCCTGACGCCCACCCAGAGCCTGAACTGGGTACTTTAACTATGTCCACATGCCAGCTAATCAGCTGACTCGTTCGTTTGTGCTGTTCAGTACTTGAACTTGTGCTTCCATTTTTGTTGTCAGTGGGGACAAGGTGACTTGGATAGAATAATAACACACATTAAAGGCATGTTTGTGATGCAGACAAATCGGCCATGGAAACAAAGTCGTTGACACAGAGACAGTCCCAAAGACACACCGAGCTGACGTTCATCCAGACAGTAAACCTTCACATTATTCTCTATCTTTACACTCATCCACACCCCACAAACAGATGCCATTGATACAACTGCGAAAAAATGCTCCTCATGAATACAAGCCATGGTTACCGACTGATATTAACTGTATTAAAGAAAAGATGCCCCCACTGACACAGGTGTGTGGTGTGTGGTGGTAAATGGATGCAAGCATTGGCACAATACACTGCAGGTACGTTGCTGGCATTGGGAGACATCAGGGCCCTACTGGGACAAGGAATGTCATCATATGATCTGCACAGGTTTTAGATTACTGCAGGCATAGACAGGATGTCTAATGATGCATCGATCACCACAGCGCTAAGCGTAGCAATAGGAGCTGTTCTCAGAGAGATATATCCAATTCAATTGCTGTCCATAACTGAATGTACGGTTAAACTTGAAGGTGATGAAGATGCTTTGGCTCTTTCAACTCGTGCTCGTATTGAATGGATGGAACGTACTGGCGCAGATCCTGACGCTTCTGATGTCACCTCACAGGCTTTTCGCGCTGTGCTGCTTCGCGGAGTTCCTGCCCCTGTTAAGGAGGCCACGACGGATGACCCGGAGCTACCCACAGCACCAACACCCTGTTGGAATGTTCATTTATCTCACCATGTTTTCAAGTGTCAGTATCATTTTATTTTATTTTAATTTTTTACATTTTATTTTATTTTAGTTTAGTTTAGTTTATTATTTTGTTTTTTTGTGATTTCATTTGCCTTCACTGTAAAGCACTTTGAATTACTTTGTGTATGAAATGTGCTATATAAATAAACTTGCCGTGCCTTGAACAAACTAAATGAGGTAGATAAGATGGATTGATTGAAATTAGAACTGTTGAAATTACAAATTCAAGATGCAAAACATCAAAATTCTGTAAACACTAAAAAAGATCAAGCTGGTCAATCAGACAAAGAGGGCTCCAAGCACCAATTGTGTTACCTCCAGCCACCAAGGCATCACAGCTCCACACAACCTTTACGACGCCTCCAACATTTTTTATAGCACCTCAGCAGGCAGATCAAACGGCCACCCAGAGAGGAAGAGGCCGTGGCCGTGGATCAGTGAGCAGACCGGGGCCCAGGATGGGAAATTGTCACAACTGTGGCAGGCCTGGTCATTGGGCCAGGGAATGCCGTGCTCCGTCGCGTCAATCATTTATGACGCGACCTCCATATGACCCTCAGCATGCCTGGTGGTAGCCACCAGCTCCTCAGCAGCTTATCAGCAGGCACCATCCCCTCCACAACAACACCAGGTGCCGAATGCTACACTGGCCCCGCAGAGCTACTCCATGGGCCAATATCCACTATGACGGGACTCATGAGAATCTGGAGCAAAGGGTTTGGCAGACCCTTGCCTTCTGCTGACTGTGCAGTCTGACCAACTGCAGTTCATGGTGGACACAGGAGCCTGATACTCCACCCTCAATTTTCCACACAGTGTCCAGTTAGCCTGATGGGAAGAGACTTGTCGGTCAAATCTGGAGCAATGATCAAATGCTCCGCAAACGGTGTGGTGATTGTGATTCTCAATGGCACAGTTGTGGACAGCTCTTCCTCCACCCTTGGTGAGAACAATGGGATGATGTGGGAGCAGCAGGAACAGACAATAGGGGAAGAACTGGAACCAACCGATCAAGGTTCTGT
Organism: Malacoctenus tetranemus; assembly: GCA_032274765.1. Classification (NCBI taxonomy): domain Eukaryota; kingdom Metazoa; phylum Chordata; class Actinopteri; order Blenniiformes; family Labrisomidae; genus Malacoctenus; species Malacoctenus tetranemus. Next base: position 615,569 of record JAUESF010000001.1, on the reverse strand, counting down.
TTCTCTTGTGCGATATTTTTTTACAGACTGGCTCCCATGGTTGCGCTCAATCCACAGATTTACTTTTGGGTAAGGATGGAGTAGCATTTCAGGTTCAACTCAGTCCAGAACAAAATGAATGGTACATGTCAGCAGATGTTGCTCGTCCTCACATCACTATGATGATTGGAGCGGGGACAACAGGCAAAAGATTTGGGCCCGATGGTGAAAAGAGCTGTGGGGGCTTCTGACTGGTCTCCATCATCACTCCCGGGGGCAAGTTACTCTAATTCAACGGATATATATTCCATTGTTTCATCTTTGACTTGTTCTTCGGTACTTAAACATCTGCAGATTTCGCAAGATCATGGAAGAGAACGCACAGATCTCGAGCGTGCGGCCGCGATGCTTGACAAGCTTCCTTCATCTTTCTTCAATCTGAAAATATGCGTCCAATTTTTGCGTTCACTCATCACGGCAACCGTTAACAATACACACGTGTTCCTCAGGGTTTCGTGTTGTCGCCCGGTTTGTTTAACGCAGCCCTGCGTGATCAACTCGAAGAACTTGACCTTCCACCAGGTGTAGTGTTATTACAGTATGTAGATGACATTCTCCTTGCTGCTCCCACTGCCGAAACGTGTTCACAGGCGACATTTGACTTTATCTCTTCTTCGTGACAAAGGTTTTAAGGTGTCACGCGAAAAACGCGAAAGCCAATCATGTGTCTGGAAACTGATCCTGCGATGATTCGAAAATGCCCCCTGCCAATGAGAGATGAGATGATGGAACCTGACCAGGGATCAAGGGCATAAGAAGACGGAACTCAGGACAGAACTGCACATTTAATTCTGATTGTAAGAGTATTATTTGACTGGTGAAGTAAAATACTCACTTTTTGAATTGATTAATGACTTCGTTTTAATCCAATTAACAAACTCGCAGGAATTCTGGGTAAAAGGTTAATACAAGGACAGAACTCCAACAGTACACAAGTGCAGATAAAGACACAGATTACGCTCTGTGTGGCAAGCCCACCTGGGAGTGAGGGTTGACGCATCTCCAGTTGAGGTGAATAAATAAGTAGAAGACGGAAGGAAAAGCAGACAAAGAGGCTGGTGGGTGCGTTTGTGCTCTTACACCTCTGTTAATTTAATGTTGTTTATTTTCCTCCTTCAAGCGTTCCCAGAGGAGAGCTCACCGCCTCAGCACAAGTTTCTTCTCTTCAGCAGCAGTTGAGGGGCTGCAGGACCATTTTATGTGACAGTGAGTCTGAATTCAGTGGATCTGAGTTTGTTGATGCAGGTAATCGGCTCTCTGTATGGGGACATGGTTTTAATGTGGTTTCAGTTTCCTTGAGAAAGACATCAAGCTTCATCTGACACATGCAAGGAAACCCTCCGGGACTGCAGAGCAACCAATCAGAGAGGCACGGGGTCACCAGCGTGTGTCACGTGGCTGAACATTAGAACCACCTTGCAGTGCTGATGTTTGTAGAGTTTCGGCCTGAACCAAACGGAGCTGTCAGACCATCCGAGCTGTTGTTGTTCCATACATCATTCGCCATGTCAGCACTTTGCCGCAAGCAATCCTCGGACTGATTGACTTAGCCGCATCAAACGGTTGCTGCAGAATGGACATCTGCACATCTGTGACGCCGAACCTCCCACAGACGGGATCAGCTGACTGTGGACGCGGTGTGAGAGCAGTGAATGCACCGCCAAACTTTGTAATGTGACATGTGATGAGCCTATGAAGCCTTTTGCAGTGTGCTTATAAAGGATGGACATGTCAGCAACAACACCTGGCTTTGGGGTTTAATACACCACACTCAGTTGGTACTATGGAGCCCAGTAATTTGGCCTTCAAAACTCTCCCTGCTGCCAACAATCTGTTTCAGTTGTTGCAGTCATTATTCATCCATTATTACTTGTCAGAATTGTATCATGATGTCAATCACATTGGTGATGGCCAATGACAGCTTAGAAAGAGGCCACACCCAAATTTTGTCTTATTTAACTTTCTGTCATTATTTAACACCAACCTCAAATGATAAATCCCCAAAACATTAAAAAGTAAAACTCTAAATACAGCAAAAAGAAAAAAGAAAGAACTAAACAATAATTATCTTGTCAGCAAAATTCACATTTTGTTTTACGTATCAACAAGATGTGAATAGGAGCATCAGCAGGGGGCCTCGATGTTGTCTGCCTCGCAGGTATTTGTTTTAACTCTTTTTTTAGAACGTTAATTAAAACTGTGTATAGTGCGAAGTCAAACTGATCCTCACTAATTCCCCCAAGCTCCACTATTAAAAGGAAATCAGCAAGCTGCACTCGTACAGTGAGTATTGTGGTATTTCCTCACCTTGAACGCGCAGATTATTGTTTATTTTCTGCAAATCTAAAACACGCAGTCCTGCTGCAGCTTCTCATTATAGCACCAAATGTGTAAAAAAAAGAAAATCTCAATAAATGGACTATTTCCTTCTTTTGAAGCAGCGTTTTCTGAAAATAACTGTGTACTTTAATACATTTGCTGAACTTGTTTAAAAAAATGATTTTCATTGTTGGTTTGGGTCTTTTTTTTTAAGATAAGATGGAAAGAGATTTTTGTGGCGTCTGGGCACTAAAAAGTCCGTTTTGTTCCATCATTACAAAAGCGGTTTGTTTGATTCCTGTGATTGGAGGGCTGCTAAAAGATTGATCACAGGACACAGCTTCTACACATTAAACCAAGGACTCATCGACATAACAGCACTGGCCCACCAACAGTGGGCTTCTGTTACTATCTTGTACAATGGCTCTATTTCCATTTAAGATAACGCCGGGGTCAAAACAAAGTGTTAAGAAAGCAAAATGACCAGCAGTGGCAGCATTATGGTTATACATGGGGTAAGTTAAAGCGAGCTCCTTCACGACCAGACAAGTGCAAAAGTTCAACTTATTGTTACCAGTTAGCGGGTGAATAGTGCTCGTGGTCCAGCCCACTTGGAATGGAGTTTGGCTGCGTGTGGCCCCCCCAGACGGAAATCAGTCTCAAAGTTTGACACTCCCATATTAATTGCTGAGGTCAAGCTGTAACTGTGAGGTCAGCAGACTGCAGGCCAGTGAAGGAATCACACCGGGAGCCTTTAAAGCCAGGCGACAGAAACTAAGTGTCAACAAGGTGAAGTCGTCCCACGTCAACACACGGTGGTGGTGGTGGTGGTGGTGGTGGTGGTGGTGGTTTTGGTTCGGGTGGTTTCTCTGTTGTTGCACCTGTTGCATTCTGATGACATCACTTGAATCCACACGTGTTGAGCTGTTGCTCAATTGATGCAGAAAACAAGTGAGTTTGAAATTGAGGAAACGGAACAAAGATGATTAGTGCACAAGTTGCTGCAATAGGTTCTTACCTTTTTATTCCCACTTGCTTTGGAGAAAAGGTTGAGGGAAGAAATTTTCAGTTAGTTGCACTTGGCAAGTTTTTCTTTTGATGTGACTATGTGGGACACACTTGTGACTTTTCTTCCACTTGTCTGGGGATTTGTTTTGCACCATTAGAACGACACTTCTTTTGCAATTTGCACGTTCACCTCTAGATGCCACTAAATTGGACGGCCAGGTCCACTGAAGGAAGCTGCTTTCTTTCTGCTTCCCTTTCATTCACCTAATTCTGTCCAGATGGGCCAAGCTGATTTCTCAGGGGCTTTTTTTGTGTAGAGACTGTACATTTGCATTTTCGAAACACACTGATTTCACTAGATTTAATGACATCAGTGTGGGACATAGAAGGGAAAAGGAGACAGGAGGGTGAGACAAAGAGAGAGAGAGAGAGAGAGAGAGAGAGAGAGAGAGAGAGAGAGAGAGAGAGAGAGAGCAGTGTGCCAGAGGGAGTGTATCTCCTCTTCAGCAGGAGCTGTCAGCCACTGCCATCAGAGTGGCTATAAACAAAAAGTGTTTTCTCCCTTAACAAGCTCAACAGGACCTTCAGTGGGGAGACGACACAGAAATGCTTACTCTCCAGGGGTGACAGCCACTGTCTGCCATCAATCAGTCAGACTCACTGCGCTACCCACAGACAATGCCTCAACAAGGACACCGCTCAGCTTCATCACAGAGAGAGGGAGGGGGGGGGACACACCAAACAACCGGGCATGATGACATATACACATCAGCGTTGCAAGTCATTTAATTTTAATGCAACGCCACGTTGGGGGAAATTATGCAGGCAAAAAAAAAAGCGTCCACGGTAAAGAGTGGGATTTTCTTGTACGGCTCCAGAAACCCAGATGTCTGTGAACATGCATCAGGGCTTGGCTCTTGTACAGTACACGTGCACGTACACAAACGCACACGCACGCACACAAACAAACAGAGGCCTTGCTCAGACATTACAGCCTTTGAAGCCCTGCCAGTGTTTTGAAACTATGCTCTCTGTCACAGAAATCATTTGAAACACCTCTTTTCAGAGTGTCACAGCCCTGTTTGGGCTTTGATCAAAGGCAACAATGTCAATTTTAGGAGGAACCGGCTGTGTATTAATGCATGATGAAACTGTCAGAAAGTTGTTCCAGGCTCGCTCCCCTGCACATCTTAAAATAATCATTTGGTTGCTGCCTCCACAAATGTCATCAGGTTTTTTTTAGTTTGGCTGTGTTTTTTTTTCACTTGATGGTTTACAGGCATTAGCTGACAGGAAACAAAATGGGTTACATTTGTACGATAAAAAAAAAAATCTTATATTACTGCAGGTAATTTACATGTGTAAAAGGATGTTGGCTTCCTCTGATAAATGCTTGATCTGATGTTTGTGAAATGTGCCTTCCACTCCGGCAGCCAGGTGACAGCAAAAAGCAGACTGTGAATGTGCGGCGAAATCGACAACCACTGACGAGGCTGATAGCGGGAAGGAAGCCCAATTAAATTCCATGGGAAGGGCAGATTTGAATCAGTGATACATTTATCTGTAATGTGCATAAAACTACTTGTCTTTTTTTTTTGATTTTGTCAGAGAGGAATTAGGATACTTTTACGCCTTAAAAAAAAAGAGGCTCAGACTTTATCACAAAATGATTTGGAAGTTCGCTCCATGGCCCACTTTTGTCATTTTTATCTCCCTCCACCACACAGTCGCACTGCTCATACTTAGATATTACACGCCGAGCCTAATGTGTATGAATCACAAATGAGAAAATGAGGCCGATAGATCTGAATGGAATACGTCCTTGCTGATGAAAAGATCAGTAAGCTCCGGCTAAAAAGAGCGCAGCTTTGTTTGCACCGCCTTCCTTTTGATGGTCCTGACAGAGGGAGGATTTTTATCTCCGTCACCATGTTCGACAGAATCCTCCATGTCTCGTCTCTTTTTTTTGTTGCACTTCAGTGTTTCACAGGATTTCGTTGTGACCAAGGTCCAGATTTATTAGCATCCTGAATGACACGGACATTGAGGAAGCTACAGCTTTTGGTTTTTGAGTGCTGGAAATAATGCAGTGTACTATTGATAATTGAATGAATCCAAATGGTAAATTGACTCCACTTATTTAGCGCTCTTCCACTGTGTTCAGCTGCACCAAAGACACTTCAATCTAAAAGTTTTCTTCGCCCATTCACACAAATGGCAGGAGCTGACACACACACACACACACACACACACACACACACACACACACACACACACACACACACACACACACACACA
>JAUESF010000001.1:581980-602937 GCA_032274765.1 Malacoctenus tetranemus | reverse complement strand
GAGGGCTGGGCTGAAGAAGGAGGGTGGGCTGAAGAGGCTGTGCATTTTCGAAATAGAGCTTGCTGGAGCCGTTTTTTCCAAGATCTCCTACCACACCTTTAACTATTGCTGCATGTATACCCATAGCTTGACTGGGATCAGACTCAGCATTCAGTGCATGCGACTGTTTTTCCTACACAGACGAGCATCCAAACGAAAAAAAGAGATGACGGAACAAAAGTTCATTCAGATAAAAAGAAACAAACAATATTTTGAGGAGAGGCAGAATACGCATTTCAAGACGGTCAAGGACATCAAAATTCATGTTTGGGTAGAGTCATCTATCTCTGCACATTCTTTTGTTATCTTCCTGTTAAATTTGACCACTGCAAGTTCAGTTCACTGTCATCTAAGGACACATTTGAAGGTAGAGGCAGACTTTCCATTTCATCCTCTGCATGAATACTCAGGGAAGACGAGAAGTCCGACTTCACTGATTGGTTAAGTCCAGCTTGACGACTGTATGCATGTAAACACATCGTGACTGTGTGTTCAATCATAGGTACTGAATATTTTTCCATCCGTGTGTGTACATCTACACTCCTCTAACCAGCACACACACCATTTGGATGCAAAAAGCATCTAAAAACAACAAAAAATGGAGGCAAGAACGAGCTTAAAATATTTTTCCAATGTTTTTTTTCATAGAATTATTTTGCAATAGCTAGACATGGATTCTAGTTTGGTCCAGTATTTCATGTCCCCTCCGCAGTGCCTTTGAGTAATGCTGCACTGTTGTCTAGAAGAAAGGAGAATGTTGCATTTTGTTGTGGGGTCCTTTCTGACTGGTAAAAATAGGACTTTGTGAAACCTACACACACAACACACAACGCCTCTGTCCTCTGCTGTGATTCCTTTTAGGGGGCCAGCTGGTTTCACCTATCGGAAGTGTTTCAGTAGAACAGATCATCACATACTCTTCAGCCCACACAAACAGCAACCAGCTCCCTCCTCCAGCAGGACATCATTACTATTTAAACCCTCCGTCTTTGCTCTTAAAACCTCTTCACCTCCTGCAAGTTGGAGATGCCCTGTCTGCATGACTGGCCCGCCGTCTTTGTGCTGCCATTTAATATGCGTGCCTCGACCTCAGGGGATGAGGCCTGCTTGTGACTTGTCGACAGGATTGCTGTGACGCCGAAAAACAGTTAGACCTCTCCTCTGTCGCCTTGGCTGCCTGCAATTGTCAGCAAAAAGAAGGGAAGAAGGGAGGGAGGGAGGAAGGAAGAGAGGACAGAAGGAAGGGGGAAGGAATCTGGAAAACAAACCACGCTGAAGCTTCCATCTCCAGACTGCTGGTGCTGTCAGCTCCGATTTAGAGTGCGTGTTTATTCGGTGCACTAGCTTTTGATTTATTTACCAGGAAAATATGCATGGAGGGACAGGGTGTGTGTGCGGGGGGAGGTGTGGGTGGGTAAAGGGACGTTGACGCGCAGAAAGTCATGTGGAGGCGCCCAGTGAGAGCGACAGTGTTGGGCAGTTAACAGTCCAGTCGACAGCGCTGCAGGTGAAAGTTCTTCCACAGTGACGCATCGGTGTCAACAAATGGCGAGACAAAGCTTGGCTGCATGAAGCCAGGTGGAACATGCACATTGCTTCATTCTGCAGTGATAGCATCAGCTGAGAGGTGACGCAAGGCTATCTCTTTGACTGGTATGACTTTGGCAACCCACCACAAACTCTTTTGACCTGCCGCAGACTTGCAGTAAGCTGTCGTGTATCTCCACATCTCCTGATCCTTCTACTGATTTAGGTTTGAGGAGAGAGTTCCCATTTTAGCACTGATCGCAGTTATGATGATCCAATCATCAATCCTGCAGAAAGCTGTAAAGAGGAGAGGTGGTCGTCTACAGGAGTTAGTAATGTTCTCCTGCCAGTGAAACAGCAGTAATGATCGCATTTGACCAGTGAAGGTGAGAGACTCGGTGCTGATGGGCGAGGAGGTCCAAAATTTTAAACAACATTTTGGAAGTGGGCCAACTGGCTGCACAACATTGACAGCAGCTGCTTGGTAGAGGGCGCTGCTGCTCCAAGAAAGCAATTAGCAGGTGGAAAGAACAATAGGGCGACAAAGAAAACCCAGCTTTTCCTTTTGCCAGCACCAACTGAAAACGGAAGTCCCATCAGGACGGTGTGTGACACCGAACCCGTTCGGTCTGCAGGTCGCAGCATGTACCCCTGAGTTGGGAGGTTGTGTTTCTCTGGAAGCAAACAACCCTGCTCTGACACTTCTGCTCTTCCGACTGTGTCCTCATCCTGTGGACACACAGCTTGGACCAGGGGGCGTTGGCTCGAGGACTGAGACTCACTCAAGTGGACCAAACTTTCCTTCCAAGCGTTCAGTGATGTGTCACACCAGCCCAAATGAAATGTTGTTTGTTTGTTTTTTTCCCCTAAGGAAACAAACACTGGTCCTTACAGAGCAAGTTCAAGTTCAAGAGATCTTTAATATCCCCATGGGGAGTTTTTTTGTGCAGCCAGCAATGAGACAGTCAATCACACAGGCAACAACAATACACACCAAAGAAAATACAAGACGGATCACTTATTCAACAGGGAATTAGCAGCAGGGACCAAAGAAAATTTAAACCTGTTGGTCCTGCACCTTGGCAGATCATAGCGGAAGTAATTGGAACGAGTGCGCCAAGGGATGGGTCTGGTCATTGGTGATTAAACAGGCCTTGGTTAATTACTTGGTTTGATGTAGGGCTTCCAAGTTATTCAGGTTTGTCCCTTTTACTTTTTCGCACAGTGCAACAATACCCCGCAGCCTGTTTTTGTTTTAAAAGGTGAAAGAGCCGAACCAGCAAATAAAAGAAAAGGTTAAAAGAGACTCAATAAAACAAGAATAAAACATTCGCATAAAAAAACTGTTGACATTAAAACTCTGCATCTAAAAAAAGACGCTAGTGAGCCTTCTTGCACACAGCATCTACGACCAGTAAAAGACAGTTTATCATCAAGATGGACACCAAGATAGAGCAGCTAGGAAACAATTGTAAACTTTATCAAACGGAAGTTTAAATCTGAGGGAGAATCCAGGAGTAAAAAAGCCAATTGAACCCAGCTTGATGTATTTGTATTTGAAGATATCGTCCAACGAGGACATAGTCCAACTACAACAAGGACAGTTCCTGTCTTACAAGTGCAAATTCCTTTGAGGGCACATTCCCGGGTTGTTTCTGAACCTTTGAAGACATCTGTACGGTTTCCTTTGACATGTGTGAAAGGGTTCCCAAAACCCAGAGTGGGAACCACAACAAGTACACACTGCATTTATTGCATGTGCATTTTGCCCCCAAAAAATCGAAGTTGCCCTGGGATCTCAGTCAGGACGCAGAAAAAAAAATACCCATCCTGGTCTTTTATCATCACAAAAACTGAGGAAACATGGCTTCTTGTTAGGTTCTCCCTGCACCTAAAGCCAGCTACAGCACGAGCATCACCAACTATAATTACTGTACTTACTTCTCCATGAGAGAGAAATGGGAGCAGTCGGGCTGTGCGCCGTTACAATCTCAGTGAATCAGGCTTCAGCCAGGAACAGAGCAAGCAGATTAATAAATAAGAATACATAAAGGGTGAGCACAGCTAGCGGGGCTCCCCTGGATATTGGCAAGGAGTGTGCACACCTGCCCAGACTGTCAAGCACCAGTAGGCTTTAGTGATTTGGTTTTAAGGTAAATTTAACACAGGCCGCGGGGGATTTTACATCCAATTCTCTTTTTCATAATACAATAGCTGCTGGAGTGGAGGCAAAAACCAAATAAATCATCTATGGGTTGTCCCAGTTCTCTCAAACATGGAATCACTAAATGGAATAGTGAGCACTGCAAAGTTGGTTGCTCATCTTCACTCGGCTAAAGGGGGGGGAGGGGGGCAACGTGAAACACAATATTAATACTGACTGCACTGAAGGCGTAATGCGGGTGACTGCCAACAATTTGGTGGTAGTGAAAGGACAAGGACGGGGAATGTTGACTCACACTGGTCAGGACACAGAGGACAAAGACCCTTGCACAGACAGCAAACATGTGCCACACAAACAGGAAACATACGCCACACAAACAGGAAACACTCACCACACAAACAGGAAGCATACACTCAAATGAGAAATATTTGTTAAAAAAAAGGAACAAAATGAAATCCAATGCACCAGGATTACACCACCTTGTGAAGATGAGTAAAGCAAAGCCGCTTGGGACAATCACAGCAGCATCTCCAGAGAGTGCACACGCAATAATGAAGAGATAGGAAGTCTCTGACGGGAGGAAAACCTCCAGTATCAAACAAATTCACGAGCTCACTTACTTCTTCTAACTTTTCACCATCATGTGCACTGTAATCTATTTCTCATTCCCCTCTGAAAATAAAAGGATCTCATTTTGCATGTTTATTGGTTTGTTTTAATTTGGACAAGACGTTAATACAAACACTGATTAAAGACCGATTTCAGTTTGTGTCAATAAGTAAGATTGGGTTTTATTTGTGCAACTGAGCTCTAATTTGTGTTTTCTGGATGAATACATTTCATTTTAAAGTTTATTTTTAATAACGTGTGATTAGATTTCACCTTCAAACAACCAAAACAAAACAAAAACTTAGTTTGTGCCAAAAATGTGACAGCTCTTCTGTCAAAGGAACATTTGTCATTGAATTAGGACAATGAATTGGATTTTCTTTTTCTTCTTTACTCGAGACAAAAAGTGCATCTTGGCAACACTCAGCATTTGTAAGGTTCACCTTGCATAAATCAGAAACTTCCTCAACTAATTATGAGAAAGAAAAAAAACCGCATGATGTTTCACTACTTTGACTTCTTCTCTTTTTTTCCAACAAGAAGAATTATTCAAAGCGCATATCAGCCTGTCTGCTGTTTATTTGACCAATCGGGAGGTTGATGTGGTCTCAGAATGGTGCTTGTGTGTGTGTGCGTGCGCGCGTGTATGGAGGGGGTTACTCGCAGCGGGCAGCTCGAGGCACATCCACTCGTTAGCCCTGCTCACTCTCCTTTTCAAATGGGGCCTTAATGATTCATAGCTGTTTGCTTTAAAAAGTCATCGGCATTAATCCCATGGCTCATTAACCATTTAATTAAAATTAAATTCCGTGTTTGGACGAAAGCAGATTGAGAGTATTTCCTGCTGGTGGGAGGGTGTTGAATCACCTCGTTTTTTGGAAGTGGTTCCTGCGAGGAGGGAGCAGGGGTGGGCTCGGGTGAGGTGGGGGTGGGGCACCGTGCAGCCAGTGCACAGGAACGACCGCCTGCAGCGTCAAAGGCAGGTCCGACAGCACAGGCTGCTTTATGTAAGGGTGGGGGCGGGGGCGGTGGGGTGGGGGTCTCGGTGATCAAAACAACTCCAATAAATGTTTTTCCATTTATTCAAGATCCAATTGAAGTGGGGTTGCACTGAAGCTCATGCAATTCACTCACCCAAATATTGAATATCCATATTTCCACAACAAATAATAATTTCGGACTGAAACTTGACTGTCTGACAGATCAGAGACCCTGGGACCCTGAGACTTGGGGCCTGTGGCTGCGCGTCATTTAAACAAAGGAAGGTGTTTGCCATCGATTAGAATGAAAGCAAAGAGCAAAACACCCCAGAGAACGAAACACCATCGCTGCCAATAAACAGCCAAGGTTTTCATCCTGTGATGACACTGTGAACCAGCAGTGCGGCAACACCAGGGTTACAGCAGTTTCAGGGTTTTCATCAGTTGGAATCTCTTTTTGTTTTTGTTGTGATTTAGTGAGTTGTAGTTAGTTTTTACAACACATTAGTACACTAATGTTACATTTTTTTACAGTTTTTTCCAGCTTGCAGATATTTAACACGTGATCTCACAAAGCCAGAGGAGCCATTTGGAGCTCATAAACTGAGCTACATATTTAATATCAGCCCCCAAAAAAAGAATAAATAACTGTAACAGGCTTGAAACGTTAATTGTTCTGCTGCTATTTGAAGTGAAGTAAGTTCTTCATCAGGTGTTGTGACATAACTTGTTGAAGGCTGAGAAACCATCAGTCAATTAGTTAAAAAACGGCGCTCCTGCAGTTCTCAACACTTCCGGACACCACAGCAGACATCACCAGCTGAGAGGGAGCGTTCAAGAGTCCACTGTTCCAATAGTGCAAGCATAGAAGAAGAACTCCCGCTGTTTGTGTTTACATTCTGCTGTGAGCCAGACTAGCAGGAGGTTTGCTCTCTCAGAGTTGGAAAAAGCTGCTGACTAGTCATTTTCGCCATGAAATTAAGAAGATGCTTCGAGTGTGTTCATTACCCGAACAGAGGACTCTTGAACGCTCCCTCTCAGCTGGCGAGACCTGCCAAGGTGTCCGGTAATGTTGAGAGCTTGCAGGAGCACCGTTATTTACAACTGTTTAGGCTCTAAAAACATTCTAAATGATTTAGTTGCGAGTCAATTATGGACGGTGCCCACTCAGGACACTTGGATTACATTGGACGAGCAGTATGGAGGAATATTGACACGTTTTTGTGGACTTTTATGGACGTTTTTGTACCGGGCTCTATCGACCGCTATTATTTGAACGTGGGCAGAAAACAAGAAACCTCAAAGATCTCCAGCTGCATTTGAAACGTCAGAAAAGTGCTTCAGAGTGTTGTTCAGCATGGGGGAGTAGAAAATGAAGGCACATCATTGTTTGGGTGTACTATTCCTTCAAGTTAGTTTTCTGAACACATACAATTTCAATTTTTCCCCTAAACATTTGTTTTTATTGCAATTGAAGTTTAGTAAAGCATTTTTCAAATTTTACTTTTCCTATTGTTGATATAAAGACCTTGAGCCTGACTGATGACAAGAGCTAGAAAACAGGCTTGAGATTGACCGTCTTCCTCTTGATTCTTATCAGCTGCATCGTAACTTCAAACCATCCTGGAGTGGTCAGCCGCTGAGATGTGGTGGGCGTTCGAACGCTTGGATTTGTTTTCCCACTGAGAGTGAGTCATATAAACCCAAGAATGAAAAGCGACACCTCACTGGCCACGGTGGCACAGGCCAGTGTCTTCATTCTCCAGCCAGCCGCCTTTATCAACCCATCCTCCATTCAGTGTTGGCTGAAATGATTGAGCGGTGACAGGTCTATATGCTGACATCATAAACGAGCCCAAACAGTTCTGAGACTGAATGCTGAGGAGCAGAATGGCTCCCAATGTGCCGAGTTCCTACAAATCCACAGGGGCCCTAATCTGCTTGGAAACAGAGCAGTGTAGAAAGTAGGTCACCTTACAAAGCTTACTTACAGTTACAACACAAGATCGACTATTTTGTGGTTGTATAAAAGCGATGACTGCACCAGACTAAGAAAGCTTCTTGTTGAAAGGTGATCCTGCAGCAACCTTGTAGTTGCTAATGAGTAAAGCATAATAAGCCGCGGTGTCTTCGCTCTGTCGGAAGCCTCCAACCAGCGGAGAGCCGCTGCGGGGCCAGCCGACCAACATGCTGACAAGTAAACATGTGCGCAAGCGTTCATTAGTGGTCCTTGGAGGGGCCGTGAGTCGGGGGTTAAACGGCGCGTCGTGGGAGCTGTTGACCTGTGAGGTCGGAGGTCACAAACCCGAACCGCGAACAGCTTTCATACCTGCCTCCAGAGTCCCCGTCAGAACTGGAGGAAAGCTCACGTTCTCTGCTGGAGTCGTCCCCAGAGTTTCTGTGGCCTGGGAAAAAACACAGTGCACCCTCAGACACGCTCTGTCTTATTGTTTTTTGTAACATTTCTTTCACTCTCGTTTCACATTCAGATATTTCCAACGAAATCTCACTAAAGAGAGACCACCAGGGGGAAAAGCAGGGGACTGCCTTGTTTGTTTTTAGTCATGCTTTGTGTGGCTTTTGCTAATTTAGCTTTCAAAAGTACTTGGGGGGGCAGGGAGAGGGGGTGGGGGGGTCACTTCCCGTGTTAAGTCCCAAAAGAAAATAGTACAACATCGCAAATATTTCAGCAGAACACGTGCGCGTTCAGTGTCTGCTGTGCCGATAATGCAGACGCTGAATGTGCACTGTCATCTGGTTTGGTCTGCCGCAGTTTCCGTTGTGTCGTGATCTCGCAGGTGCGTGCATTCAGCAAATGGAATTTTTGGAACCATGGTAACCCAGCGCCGGGGGCATTATGGGAAGTAGGAAGTAAATTACAGTATCGTCATGGCCACCGGCATATGTAAGTTCCGTCAGGTATCGTGTTCTTTCTCCCTGTTCACCAGAGCAACGTCTGTAAGTGTTTTCGTTATTCAACACCGTATTGTGTGTTCACAATGCCGGCCATTGTGTATGTACTTACTGCATGCTCATCGTAATTATTGATACATGTTTGTACTTCCTGTTTTGCAGTTTCACAAAGTTCTCAGTAAGCTTCACAGACGTGAATCAGCTGCGTCCTGGAGTTTTTGAGAGTGCTTAAACTGATTGGAAAATAGCACATGACACTGTGTGTCATCCATCACTCCAAGAATTGAGAAACTGTGTAGTGAAAGACGGGCTCACCCACCTCATTAGCTAGAAGGCAAACTTGTCCAGTCAGTTATTGTTAATAGTTTGAGATAAGAATGTGATGTTCTATTACAAACCTCCCAATCAAAATGTTCTGAGGAAACAGGCTTATTTACTATGAGATAGCCTGTAACACTGTTACAGTAACTTCTATTTAGATTTTTTTCAGAGCTTTCTGCAAATTATTTGATTGAGAATCAATCATAAGTTTATGTTGGACTTTAATTTGAAGTAATTAATAAAAGTCAGAATTAGACTGGTAATTTTAAATGCATGGATTTATTAAGAAGGGATATGTCAGTCCTTCTGCTGTTGATTTTTGAAAAATCATCATCATCATTTCCTTGAAAAGTGTTAATGCTGTCGTGTTGAGTCCAAAAAAGAATAAAATTAGCCTCTGTTTTGAAGTATAGAAGTGGTTTTTATACGATTCAGTGTGTTTTTCTTTTTATCACTGTGGAAAATGTCTGAAGTTCTTAGGTTCCATTTTACAATAGAAGTAGTTCCAGGGGCATCCAAGAGTGCCAATGTGTAGTAAACACGTCCTTAATAAATGCTACAATTATGAGGGGGTCCTTGGAAAAGTATTAGATGAGACATGAGTCGAGATGAGGCATCGGACATTTCGCACTGTTTTTCTGACAAATGAAAGCTGCAAATTTCAATTCAAATACTTCACATTTGTTGGAAAATATCTGGCATCGATGAAGAATGAATTGAATGAATGTGCCCACAGACCAAAAAAAGGAAACGTGTTTCCAATCACTGGGTCTGTTGCACATGTTCTCGCTGGCTCAGCAGCCTTGGAGGTTTGTTTAAGCCATAGTGGCCTTGCCGACCGAAATCTAATCGATTTATCTCCAAGTGAGAAGGAATCAGTGTGGCAAAATTCCTTCAAGGTGGAGTGTGGATGGTGTGCGATGAAGAATGGAGTTGACTCACGGGGAGTGTCCAAATAAAGAGGTAAGTCTGCAGCTTTCTTCCGCCCGATCCTGGAGAATCATTTGTTCACCCATCGGTTCATCTTGAGCGTCTGTGAGCAAAGCAAAGGCTGCGCGTCTATGCAGACACAAAAACTCCCTTCACGAACTTCCTTGCTCGATAAACCTGACAACCACATATGTGGAATTCCAGACACAGTCATTCTCCCTGCATGGAACCCAACTCATGCATATTCAAAGCATGCAAACCCTGTGTGGAAGAGTGACCAAAAGTGATGTAGGGTTCAGGAAGGAAAATGTTGGTGCCTGGGAACTCCACAGTGATGAAGCTTCAGGTTGGATGAAGCTGATTGGCTAAGCAAACTGTGTGATTCACTTCCTGTAATTGTTGATGCAGCGTGATCCCCTCGTCACCTAAGTACGGTTTGGATTTGGTTTGCAATGAGTTTGGCTCTACGAGTTAGGCCTTCACAGCTTCCTAATGACCTAATGTTGATGCAGTGTTCACTCATTCATTTCCTATCGTGCTCATTCCATTTTGGGGGTGCTGGGGGTTGATCCCAGCTGGCTTGTGGTGGAGGAAGGGGGACACCTTGGACAGGTCACCCGCCCATCACAGAAACAGACTACCACATGCTGTACACTCAGTGCTTAACAGTCTATATTTTGTATCCATTGAGTTATTTTTGTATTTGTTATTTCCTCACTTTACTGTGGTTGCATAGAACAGGACCTTCTGGTTGGAAGGCGAGGGCGCTAAGCAGCACACCAGCATGCATCTCCATGGATACAGCATTCAAGAAAAAAGGTGGTGGGTGAACCCTGACTCTCTGTTAAGGAGATGATGAACTGTCTCTTGTGAAACACCTTGCAGTTCTGACCATAACATTTCACTTTCTGTGGATTATTTGAGGTCACTATTGAAAATATAAAATGAAAATAAGTCTGAAGTTCTCCCTCCTGGAAATAAACACTAGATTTAAAAAGGTGAAAACCAGCTCAACCCGCAGCCTTGGGCCTCTACTCTCGAGTGGTAGTGACTTTTTTTGTAACTTCTCCTCCCCCTGGCCATATTTCATCCTTCCCTTTTGTTTGTCTCGGTTTTGGGGCGTTTCTGGGTGGAGATTGTGTATTTGTCTCCATCCAATGACGGAGCTATATGGTCGTGACACTCTGTGGGCAAAGTCATGACTGGGAGATGCCAGATAGAGTCGCTGAAAGTTTTGAAAAAATGGTGGAAGCTGTGAAGAAAAGGAAATACTTTGCAGCAAAGGAAAGTTTAGATAGTGCACACAGCCCGGTCGTGGTGCACGGTGTGTGTTGGAGTGCCCCCTCTCAGTAGCCGTGCAGGCTCCGTACTCACATAGTCACCGGAACGAAAAGGGAAGAGCAGTGCAAAGCACTGCGCTATATTTGGCTGTGACATCAGCGGAACTCATGGCTCGGCCAATGAGGGATATGCATTGGAGCCCAACCCCTGACGGCGTCCGGCCAATGAGGGGCAGGAATTGGAACCCAACCCATTTCGGGGTGCAATGACGGCCCGATGTGTCGGCGGACCGCCATTTTGAACTGGGTTGCTGTGTTTGAGAGGGTTGGCAGGTTTGACATGAATATCCTCTTTTGAGGCATGGCGAGGTCCCAACAGTGCAAACTGCATTACTGATAGCCTGCTAATTTAACGGCATGCTAAGCTGCTAACTAAGGAGTGTATTTGTTACTAAGTTAGGTTGTGGGTGGGCACTGATTAGCCCAAGGGGAGGGGCTCTCAGTCTGAACAGTGTTTGCAAACAGAAACAGGGAACAGCTTCGGACTCTACCTTTAATATTATCAACAATGATACAGTCACAAAAACATACATTGAACCTTCAAACCTCCACAACCACATTTGATGAAGGTGCAGATTAACACCAATTACATTCAGAAAATAATGATCTAATTGAGAGCATTTCAGTGGGAAAATAACACTGAGCCTGAATCCCAGTGAAAGCACGTGTGATGTAATCCCAGTGTGACAGTCCACGTTTCTGTCCTGTCTGTTTCCTGTTTTATTTTGGTAGCTCACCTTGTCTCTCTTTGCAGGCTCCTTGATTTCCTCTCCTGCTGTGTGACTGCACGCTCCCTCCCTAATGTGCTGCACCTGTGCCTGCTCTGTGATGAGACTCACCTGGTCCCAGTATATATGTCGGCTTCTGTTCTTATCTTGTTGCCAGTTCGTCTGTGTGTCACTACCAGCCTTCCTCTCCTGCCTGTTGTTCCAAGTTCCATGTACTGACCTGTTTCTTTGACCCCTGAGCCTGCCTTCCCTCCTACATCACCTGCTTGTGCATGATCCCCTGGACTGTCTTCTGGATTTGGTTTTGCTTTGTCTCCGTGGATTCACCTGTTTGGTGCGTGACCCCCGCCTGTCCCTGACGACATCCCCAGATCATTGACGCTATGCCTCTGCTGGTTCTGACCTCTGGATCGTTGACCTGTGTTTTGGAAAATAAACTGCTCAATGTTCGGACTGAGTGCTGTTGTGCAGTTGAGTTCACAAACCCAACCATCAGCGCTGACACCTAGGAAGGATTTGTATTCCTCAGCCGTCAGTTCCATTTCAACCATCAGCTCCCAGAGAAACACAAGGCCACCGGCATCCCAGGTCCTGCACTTATCAATGCTCACAATGCTCATCACACGTTACTATGTGGTCTAAACAACAATTTACCCAAAACAATGAAGACCAAAACTTGAGGTGGAGCTGTGAGTCAGCTCACTGAGAGCTACCTGCTGACAGCAGGAACACAGTGGGCCAAATCAGGCCTCGCTGCAGCAGTGATACGGTGTAATTAAGAGCCACCACTTCATCACTGGGCCATGAATCAGTGTGGTGCCTTCAATTGCTTTCTAAATAGCTCCATGTTATCCAATATGTGGTTTTTCCCTGCGTGTTTCAACAAAGTGAAATGAACTTGGGAGAATGGGGGTAAAAAAGCCAAGATTGATTGGTGCACTCATTGGAGTAATCCAACCCCAGTCATTTTCCTCTGCAGGTTTTTCACAGCATTTAAAATAGCAACGTGGTAATGGCCTGCGCGCGCATACACACACACACACACACACACACACACACACACACACACACACACACACAGGCATGCATGAGCGCGCGCGCACACACACACACACACACACACACACACACGCACACACACACTAGCACTTTGAAGGCCAAGATGTGGTCTAAAAGTGCTGGGAAATGATAAACGGATGAAGGGATTAATTCATGTGTCCAGAAATACTCCTTTGAAAGTGTATTTGTTTGCCACCTATGTAAGCTGAGATCTGGTGGTCCACTTTGGTTATCTGATCATCTCTGCCACATGCATCTGATCATTTAGAAGACTTCACAGGCATTTTCTGCTGCAAGCCCGCTTATAGAACAATTCAGTCATTCTCAGTGCCCACACACTTAAACCTATAACTCCTATCACTGGGAGCCACTTGAGATAGTGTCCGCAGCACAGACCGATTTACAGTTCATTCCAACCATAAAGTATATGCGGCACAGTGCGGCAGCCGGGAGCCACCACACACTCCTTAGATTATCAGATGATTTGTTTCAATTGTCCTGTCGAATATTTGCTTGAGAAACATTATTCAGTGGCATAAACCTTCAGGCCCGTCAGTGTAAAGTCAGTGCGAGTGCGAAACTGCCACCGCTCTTGCCACTGATGTTCCTGTTACCTCTGTGGAGCAAATGCTTCTCTTAAGGATACTATAGGAAACTAAAATGCTCCATTTGAAAGTAATTTGTTTAGTCCCACCATAAAATTGCAAAAAAGTTGATATGAGATTGGTCAAACTCTCAGTTTTCTTTGATGAATATTTCTCGCAGTCGTTCCACACACACACCTTTGGTTTGAACTTCACCGCAAACAAACAGATGCTCACAACAGGACTGAAGGGTGATGGCACGAAGTTATACAACAGGTCCCTGCAGGAGCAATCTGACACAATTTTATCATATGATGTGTTATCGCATAACTGTCATGCCACACTTGTACACCTCTCTGCATCCGTTGCGGTGCATGCATGGTTGATTCATTCCCACGACCAGTGAAATTCGGAGACAGAGGAACAAAGGTCTACCAGACTGAACAGACACACACACACACACGTGTTGGATACGTCAGGATTGTATGAGTTTATTTTCAGGCCTCATACACAGTACACATAGTTGTTCGAAGTCAACAGAAGTAAAACAGTATGAGACTGTCGGAAGGAAAGGCTGCAGATTTTCCACAGACATATTCAGAGGTCATCACAAGGACACCAGCCATTCATGAATAGATCAGGGATCCATTTCACGAAGTAGAGTTAACAAACTTGGAGCTAAAGCCGTCAACTCTGAGGTTGGAAAATCTGAGTTTTCGGTTTCACGACGGCTGTTGCGAGTTCGTTCAATCAACTCAGAGTTTGTTCACTCAGAGTTTATCACGTGCATCACAACTATGAAAAGGCATCATCAATGGAGCCCAGATTCGCCGAGTCACCATGGCAACAGCGAAACCGAGGTCCTCTTATTTTACAGGAGTGGAGCTAGAGACTCTAATGCAGGCATACGGTGAGTTTGAATATGTTTTTTAAAAGAAGGGCAACACCGCTGCAGCTGCAAAGGAGAGGGAGAGGGCGTGGAAGAGCATTGCTGCTTGAGTTAACGCGTAAGTTAACAATAACATTATGGGGGGAAAATAGTTTCAGGTGCAATTACACGCGGCAGAAGCGCACATGTTAGCAGTTAAAGATAGTATCAAAATGTTCAAACAGGCAAGACTTGTGCATCATCACATTTTGATTCAATATTACATTACACAGTACATATGAAGTAACTGTTTGACTGTGCAGTTGTTTTCCATAATGCTGTCTCACACTGATCAATGTGCAAGTTCTGTACAATAATGAAACCTATTTAAACTAACACCCTTTTTCTCAGCCAACAGGAAGAGGGCAGAAGACAGTGAAACGGGTGGTGGTCCTCCACTTCCACCACGAACAGAGGCAGAGGAGCTGGCCCTCAGCCAAAATGGAGGAAGGCCAGCCGCGGAGGGAATCCCTGGAGGGAGCTCATCCCTGGAGGGAGCTCATCCTGTGAACCCACCTTTCAAGACACAAGTAATGTTGGATGCTTCAGCCAATATACAGTCAAGAAATACTAGAACACTCTGTTACCCAGGTTCTTAATTTTAGTCTTTAAATCTTTAAAACTACATTTGTTTGGAGAAACATGACAACAAAAATAGCTCATGAGACTTTATTTTGTGATTATTTTTGGTGCATTCTCAAGAATGTTTATACACATGCAGATACCTATATTGTCTGAGAATTTCAAGTAATAGCTGAAATCCAGACGTTTTTCATGGTTTCCTTGATGATAACCAAAATTGCTTAAGTTTTTCCCTCAATAGCTGTGGCATAGTACTGCTTAAAACAGCTTTTAGGTATTTTGTGGGCTCACATTTCCCATGGCTGTTGTTCCAGCAGCCAGCCTTCCCAGTCCAGCTTTGTTTTTGTTTTGCTCTGGACTCATGCCTCAGCCCCGCCCTCGAGCTCTGCTCCTGTCTGCCTTGCTCTTCACCCTGGATTCCACCTACCACACACCTGCATCAAACCACAGCTTATTTCACTCTACTGATTGCTACCAGCCAATCACTAATCACTAATCACTAATCACCCAGCCACCCTTTATAAACCCTGTCGTCACAGCCTCTCATTGGCAGTTTGTGAATTCTGGTCTGCAGTAGTGCCTCCTGCTTCTCTCAGCTCCTGCTCCTGAGCAACCCCCTACAGCTGCCTTTCCGAAGAGGAGCCTTGGTCTGGAGACCTCCCCGAGCCGTTCCCTCCTGGAGTTCTCCTCAGCACACACCAAAGATTCTGATCTGTTTTTTTCCTCCTGGGTTAAAAAATATTCTATTTCTGTTTGGCTTTAGTTGTTTTCAGGTTTACTCCTAGTTTCCCCCAGGAGCGTCCTCAGTTAGTGGCCTTTGCATCTTTTGTTTTTTTCTTTTTGTAATAATATATTTTGCACCATACACCTGTCCTGCTCTCCTGCATTTTGTTTGGGTCCATTCACACTCGTGTCTCGTTCTCACAGCTGTATCTGCTATTAAAGTTTATTTCCCTTTCAAGCCTTTTTTTTTGTCCTAACAGACTTTGATGGTGTTATCTCCCTTGGTGGAGCCCCCTCATGCTCCAACAGACATTGTAACTGTAAGCATACCAAAGATTTTGCCACATAGTGTTTTAAAGTCAATGCTGAAACATTTCACTCATCTAGGATAAGGAGTATGAGGAAACCGTGTCTGCTGCCTTCACAGAGGGGGATTCAGGAAGGCCTATGGAGATCACATGTTATGTTACTGATAGTTCACTGCCCATTTCTTAACATTCTGCTGGGATACAGAGTGAAGTACTAACATATTCTCATCCTTGTTAACAGAACATAGCTGGAGGAGGAGGGCCCCTCAACTTCCACTACACAGATTGACACAGTGAGATAGATGCTCAGTAAACACCAGAGAGGCATTCTGTGAACTTCATATGCAGCTCTGTTTTAATATCCTCCTTCTGTATCCCCAGCTACCTGTTAAAGAACTCTACAGGGTTCACTTTTGAACAAGGATCCAAAAAGACCATAAGGAAATGGTGTACTTGGACCACAAGATCAAAATACTGAAGCACAAGTTGGCGGTGGGTGCAGGTCTTCTGGAAAGATCCAAAAACGAACAGTTGTATGTTCATTTGTGGGAAATAAAATGAAATGTGTAATATGTTTTTATTGGTGCTGTGTTGCTACGTTAACAGACACCGAGGTCAAGTAATCTCTCCGTGAAACGGAAAACTCAGTTTTCCTCATTTCAGAGTTAACAAATTCAGAGTTTTCATAAATCCCACTTCATGAAACGGACTCCAGGGTTTACCACATTACTTAGTGACACCTTGACCATCCTCGAAACACACCCACATGCACAATTTGGTGACAACTGACTCTTAAATGGGTGACATTTTAATCACAGAGGATGCCATTCTTTTCACTCCTCATCCAATTGAACCATGCTCCAAGTGTGGGCTATTAAGGAACACGTTAGCATGAGAAAATGACTAACTCGGCTCCAGGTTAGCGCAGCCAGGTTGCGCATGCGCAAATGCGGTCGATGCATCAGCTCCATAAAAAAATGGCCGCCTGGTCTCCTGGTGGGGGCCAACGGTAGAGGAGCTGCTGCTGGGTTCCAACTTTTTCCACAAATGTCTTTGCTAAAACATGGCTGGAGGCCAGCGGGAGGAAGCAAATCTGGCAGAAGGCACCACATCAATATCCCAACTAGCCACCAGAGCCCAACTCGAACAATCGGGGACTTTAAAGGAAGCAGCTGGTGAGTTGATGTGGGGCTTCCCGCGCTCTGCCGAGGGGCCTTAGATTCATTTAAATGATAGAGATTACTTTTAAGCGCGATACCCATTAATTGACTTTGAGAGCTGGGAGATATGGAAGCTGGGGGACATGCGCTACCAGAGATTGAACATGAATGGCTTTATCTGCTCTCTTTGTTTTGCGCCACTAAACATATTATGTCCACTCGTAAGCTCACAATGCCTCAGCTCAAGGACTTTTTGTTCCACCTATCTGTCGGAGGCAGAGAGAAGCGTCAGTGCGCCTCTTCAAGTGATGTGACTTTGTTATTCTTCCTTAAACTCTTTGTGTCCTGAGTGTCTGAAGGACCTTGTTTTTTTATTTGGCCATGGTGTACTTTCAATAACAGTGAGGACCATCCTCTTGAACCCCTTCCTCTTCCTGTTTGTACTGTGGATTCTGTGCAACCCCCCCCCCCCCCCTCCCCCTCTATCTCCCTGCCTCTCATTGTATCATTGTAAATCCTCCCCTGTTTGGTTTCCATCTTCTCTCACTTAGTCGCCCAAGTGGTGCCCACGAGTCCCCTGAGGAACCCACTGGCTCGCAGTCAGAGGCCCCTTTTGAGCTGCCAAGTCAGCTGAGGCCACCCCCACCTCCCTGTCACCCCACTACCTCTTCCCTGTGGTGTGTTTCTGCGTCAGAGGCTGTCGGGACGCTGGCACAGGTCCATTGATTTACCGCCTTTGGCAAAGACGCTCTCCAAGGACCCCTACCCCCCCCACCCCCCACCCCCTTTTTCTGGCTGGGATATCATTTATTCAGGGCACATTTGGCAATGGTGACATCTCAGCCTTCTTTGAAATGCGCCATCCATAGACAAAAATAAATGAAGGGTATCAAAGACATGTCAACCTCCCTTTATTCTTTTTTTTTTGGTTCTATGAAGAATGGAGGGAGAGGGGGACGGCGCGACAAGGTGATTATTGTCCCAGACTGGATGCACCATGGCGGCACACAGAGCAATGAGGTGGTTTTTTGTGTCAAAGTTACCTGATCTGTAATTACTCTGTTATGTATTTCCGTGTTTTATTTCTGACTATTACATGTAGAACTATCTTTATTTTAGGGTTGCTTCCAACCCCTTTTCGAAGCCCCCTGGAACCCCCCCCCCTTTATGACCTCATGAGGGGAGGTTCCCTGATTGTATGTGAAATGATAACAATCTGATTTTTTGACACATGGACAGCAGGAGACCACACGAATCCTGATTGCTGCGAGATAATGAATACTTTTGGAACATTCTCACCTCATTTCTTTTTATGCAACTTGAAACAGCCAGTAACTGAATGCAGAGATGTTTCTTATCCAATACTCTTTCACCACATCCTTTCTCTGACTTCCCTGTTGATTTTGGCACACATTGTCAGCAAATCAAGTGCCGATGCCTCCATCATTATCATAACAACCAATACAGGTAAGGGGATCACAAAGCGTTGTAGTACAGATGCACCAAAATTCTGAATGGATCTCTTCTGAACAACAGAGCGGAGACAGGGAAGCTTAAAGATTAGGCGCAGTGTGAACCAGTCCTGCGAGGAGTTTCAGTCCCCCTCTCGGTGCCCTTTTTTTTTTTTTCACCAAAGCAAAGTGAAGCCAAACACTGATAGACACACCCACTCTAACACACAAAAGTAGGGAACCATCAAATTAAAGTGATGGACAGATTTCCATTTGGTTCTGGATCCCACAGTGTCCTGTTGTGGTTTGCTTCCACACAAACCTAATTGTGAGCGCGGTGGAGCAGGTGAAGCCTCAGGCCCTCCTGTGATTTCCGGCACCCCTTCGAGCAGGTCTTGAATTTTTGGTTTGGAAAGTGCCAGGATCAATTTTAAACAGCGTCACATTTGTGCCTTCAAATGTAAGTGGGAGGAGGGTCAGCGTGTGACAGCGAACTGTTTACTGCTTTACACTCGCTCTGCCGGGCACTGAGAGACAGCACATTCTGCTGCTTCTGAGGTGAACATTTCTCTATGTTGATCCATGCAGACGGGGGGGGGGGGGCTGCGGTTGAGTGGCAGCATGGCAGCATTTTGTTTTGCATTTGTCTCCAAACAGATGCATAGCTGTCATTCAAGGTCCCATTGAAGATTGCTATCAAATGTAATCGCTTCAAAGCTTATTCCCATGGATGCCCGCATACATACACAGCTTTTTCAGGTGTCTGTCAAAAGGAAGCTGCAGAGGGGCATGCAGCAAAAGCTTCAAATGTGTGAATTTAAATATAGAGGTGGGGCATTAACATTCACATCAGGTCCACCTAAAGCAACACAATGTATTTAGTTTGGTTGCAGAATCAAACCAGGGATATTGTCACTGCAACTGCATCAGCCACCACAGCACATTGCAGTGCCTGTATCCCCAAATCATCCAAATTGAGACAATTTGCAAGAAGCAAAAGACAATTTGCATTAAAAAAGCAACAACTGTTTGTCCACCAATCTTGATCAAACAATTCCGCCCCAACACCTGCACACCCTCACCCCACTCAGCCAGGGAGTGTCACGTTTGTTTTCTTTTTTTTTAATGGGGATAATCGTAAGACCCATATCCCAGGGCCAGGCCGAAACCAATGGTGACAGGTCAACCGGAAAACCACAGAACCAGAGAGGTGTAGCCCACAAAGCCCGCCCCAAACGACCATCCATCCACTGGACGCAACCCCCACCCCAAACCGCAGGAGGAAGCCACCAACCCCACACCCGGGACCGACGGCGTAGCCAAGGAGACTCGCAGCACGTGGGTCCCCCCACCAGCCACCCAGTGCATACCACCCTCTCCCCCTCGTTCCCTACCACCCTTTGCCCGAACCACCACAGCCCAAGAAGCCAAACTGGAAATCGGACAGTGATCCCAGCACAATCGACCAGCTCAGCAAGAAAGAGGACCAGATGTAAAGAGGGCTGGCAGCAGGGGAGATGGAAATGAAACCATGGCTCACCTCATGCTTCCATCACCTCAACATGGAACGGCCATAGCTGGCCAGCGCCCAAACACCCAAGGACACCCCCATTGCCTCCCATGGGAGATGACACACCAAAGACCCCCAACCACAGCCGAGGCTGCAGCGAGTCCCAGAAAGGTGAACACCAGTCCAACCCACCACCCCCCAGGGAGGAGGCCAGGGCAAGAGCCCGAGATCAGCCAACAAGCGCCAACAGACAGCAGCCCCATGAGACGACCGCGCCTCAGGGACCATGACCACCAGGTGTTCAATTCGGTCGTCCTGCCACGAGGAGCTGGGCCCCAAGAGCTGAACCTTGTTAATTCAGTGAAAACCCACCACCAACCCTATTACTGAGTTCCTGAATCCCCTGACTTAGAAACTAACCCCTGCACCATGGCTAAGTGCAAATGCATGTGTCGTGATGCATTAAGATGGTCACAACAGACAGGGGAGAAGACCTGGATTGCTCACCTCCCCAGGTGAGCAAACTGAGTGTGACCCTGTCTGCCCTCCCAGATGTATGTGTATGTGGTGCTTTAAAATTGGGAACAGGGTGGACCCACCGGATGGGTGCCCTCTCCCGGGGAGCCCGCCTGCCCCCAGAAGTGCAATGTAGAATGCATTAAAATCGAGTGCTGGAGGAAGTGGGTTGAGGGCTTGTGCCCACTTCCACCCAGGCACTCAAACCCTGAATGGAATGTCCGTACCTTGGAGATCTGCGCACTGTGTGATATGCGATAACAAAAAGTGTTGTGATTCTAAGAGGTCAGCAGGTGCGGGCCCGGCTCAAAGAAATGGCAGGACGTATGGATTAAAGTGTCAGCGATCCCTGGGCGCCACGGGTCCCAGGCACAGCCGGCGTCATGTTTATTTTCAAAAAAATCCCTGAAAAAAAGAGCATGACATGTGACCCCGGCGTATTATAATATAATAATATTTGGAATCAGTCAGCTCATGCCTTGCATGGTTTTGAGATAGTCAACCTTTAGGTGCTGTTAAGTTTGTGTGTGTGTGTGTGTGTGTGGGGGGGGGGGGGGGGGGGGTTTTGTTTATGTGGTGTGTGTG
>JAUESF010000001.1:538963-549306 GCA_032274765.1 Malacoctenus tetranemus | reverse complement strand
GATAGATAGATAGATAGATAGATAGATAGATAGATAGATAGATAGATAGATAGATAGATAGATAGATAGATAGATCAATTAGACAAAAAGTTTGGACACACCTTTTCATTCAAAGAGATTCCTTTTTTTCATGACTATTGACATTGTAGATTCATGCTGAATGCATCAAAAATACAGTATGAATAAACACATGTGGAAATATGAACTTAACAAAAAAAGTGTGAAACAACAGAAGACATGTCTTATATTGTAGGTTCTTCTTTGATTACTGCTTTGCACACACTCTGCATTCTCTTGATGAGCTTCAAGAGGTAGCCACCTGAAATGGCTTTCACTTCACAGGTGTGCCCTGTCAGGTTTAATAAGTGGGATTTCTTGCCTTTTAAATGGGTTTGGGACCATCAGCTGTGTTGTGCAGAAGTCAGGTGGATACACAGCTGATAGTCCTGCTGGATAGACCGTTGGAATTTGTATTATGGCAAGAAAAAAGCAGCTAAGTAAAGAAAAATGAGTGGCCATCATTACTTTACTTTACTTTAGTTTACCCCCACTGTTCACTCAAGGAGGTAAACAAGTATGGCGGGTGAGTCCATTGCTGCAATGTAGGAGGAGTCACTGAGTAGTGAACGACAGTGGAACAGGATAAACATGTTATGATTAGTCTACATATCATTCTGTAGACAAACACAACATGTGCAATAAATAATTTCACTATCTGCTTTCAGTCAGACTGCTAAAGCTGACTTTCAGCTCAGGTACTGTACCATCAACCCACTCCTTTGCAGGGTCACCGGGCTGAACGGTTCGGCAGGCAGCACCTCACTCTCAGACTGTTTTCACTACACGCTGTGTCACACTTGCACGCAGGAAGAGATGGATTTCAACAAAAAATAGAGCTTCAATGTTTTCCACAGGACTCATAAAGTCAATAAATTTGAATATTCATACAACTGAATTTAGAATAGCAGCCTGTCAGCAATGAAATGTTGTCTGTTCTCTGAGCAGAGACTCAGTTAGCTGTAGCATGAATGAGTCAGTGGACGAGTTAATGGAGATGATGATTCATGAGTCCCGAGTCAGTAAAGTGACTCATGT
Source organism: Malacoctenus tetranemus (assembly GCA_032274765.1). NCBI lineage: Eukaryota > Metazoa > Chordata > Actinopteri > Blenniiformes > Labrisomidae > Malacoctenus > Malacoctenus tetranemus. The sequence goes on along the minus strand of JAUESF010000001.1, from coordinate 548,211 downwards.
GTTTTGAGTCACTAGTTCAGTGACAGCCTGACAGTCAGAGTGTGGACTCGCACTGTCACTTGCTTTAACAAATACATTTTACCTCCAGCGTCACTGCTACCATGCAACTCAGAAACAGCCCCCTCTGTGACACGTGTCTGTTCACACCACATGCAGCAGGGTGTAAGTGGGGTCTTCATTAATAAGCAATAATAAAGGAACAGGTTCACTTCAAGTTTATGTGGAATCATTGATTTTGTTTTTTTTCTTTTTTACTATAGTCACACTGTTCTTAAAAGTACTAAGATGGAAGTCATTGCAGAAGTGAAGCACCTTAAGTAAATACATTTGAAATCTGTTCACTTCCACCTGTACAGCACCATGACAAGTTTGTGGTCATTTCAAGGCCTTTTGAACAGGAAAGTCAAGACCATGTGATGTTGTAGGTGAAAGTACAACAAACTCATCCTGAGCAAACACTCAACAACCGCGGAGGAAAAAGTACTCTTCTTTCTGAGAAACATAACACAGCAACAAACAAAAGTTGACTTAGGTAGGCAGTGGTCAATTGGGGGTGAAAGAAGGAGGGGGGGAGGACCGATGAACACAGAGAGAAAAAACAACAGTCTGGTGTGAGGCCGGTTCGTGAAGCTGGAGATACTTGCAGAGCAGATGGGGGGCCAAAGGGGGCTGGATGGGACCTCAGTCAGTTCTCCCTACTGACTCCACCAAAAATGGAAGGGGGACTGCTGGGGGGGGGGGGGGGGGGGGGGGGGGGGGGGGGGGGGGGGGGGGGGGGGGGGGGGGGGGGGGGCCTGGCGCCCCCCCCCCCCCCCCCCCCTGCAGCCCAAAGGTCAGCTTCTTTCACACAGAGGGTGCATTGGACGACATTATTGCACTGCAGCAACCAGGTGATCAGAAATACCACTCAGACAGACCAGCTACTGAGAGGAATGAGAGGGAGGACGAAGCCACCCCACTATCACATCTCAGCACCTTTTACACAGACTCATAAAAGGGTGTAATGTTCCTGGGATAGAATGGTCTGTGTGAACGGGGCTGTTGAGTCCTCCGAGAGAGCTGCTGACTGAAAGCTCTGCCCTCACTGGGACTCACAGGGCTTCCTCTCCCACTCATGGCACCACACTGCTGGTACACACCACAATCAGGTGTTATGTAATGAGCTGGAGTCGCTGAATCAGACGGTGACACATACCAGGGGGTCAAAAACAGACTTGCATGTAAGGTGAATTGTTTCCCAAAGCTTTGTTTCACTCTGCATTACTCCACTTTGCTGAACCAGAAAAAGTGTTAGCAGTGGCTCACACCGAGGGAGCAGCCGTCCCTTCCTGCTGTGGATGAAGTCCAGGGGCTGATGGAGTATTGGCTCTCCGATTAAGGGCTCTCTTTTTTTTTGAGTGCGTAGAACTGAGTCTTGATTAACAATTGTAATCAATCCCGGGCCTTTCCCCTGACAAGCCCACTCACAGAGGGAGCCAATCAAGTGGCCCTGTGAACATTTTTGAGCACGCTCACCACACACTGCCTGTGATCACAAATCCAGGGCACTTAGCACCAATCACATAGAGGACCCATGAATGCTGAATGGTGACAATCAGCGAAAAAAAGACAAAAATCACTCAGACTGGACCTTTCCTGCTGCTATTTCAGCTCTCCTCTTCAATGTCCAATCAAGTTTTTTTTCTGTAGAACTTTAAAAAAAAGTCCGCTTACTTGTGACAGTTCTGCCTAATGTGAGCCTACTGCTCTGAATTAGAACTGTTGGAACAAATTCAACAATTCAAATATAACATACATAGTACCCAAATTGCATTCAAATGCTGAAATTATCATTCAAATATTTGAGCCTTCAAACGGAGCACCACAGGGAAAGTTTCTATTGGTGCATACCCATTTTTGTTGCTAACCCTGCAGTACATATGCTGGGCCTGTTTGGTGGCACATAAAAACACAAAACTCTGCATAGAAACAAACGAGAAAAAGTGGAAGTTAAGGGAAGTAAAATAGAGCAAGGAACTCGAGGACACCAATAGAAAATGAGGCATTAGTGGCAAATGATGAGGACATCGAGCTTGTGTTTTGGATCATTTTGGATTTAAAACTGAAAAAATAAAGAAAGACATCTGTCAGGCGGATTTGGCACATGAGCATTAGCAACGATTGCTCTGGACACAGACACAGCAAGGCACTGATGGACCATCACTCGTTCACACAAAGATTCAAGACACATTTGATTTTAATTCAGTCTCAATTTAAAATCGAAGAAAAAGGTCTCTCATCTCATTGTCTGTATTGCTTACAGACCATGTTATGGGTCGTGCTGGAGCCGATCCCAGCTGTTTACAGGCAAAGGCAGGGTACACCCTGGACAGGTCGCCAGCCCATCACAGGGCAACACAGAGACAAACAGCCACACACTTTCACAATTTTGAAATTGCCAATTGACCTTCTGTATGTTTTTTTTTGGACTGTGAGAGGAAGCCAGAGTACCCGGAGAGAACCCACGCATGCACAGGGAGAACATGCAAACTCCACACAGAAAGGCCCCACTTTGGCACGAACCCAGGACCTTCTTGCTGTGAGGCGAGAGTGCTAACCACCACGCCACCGAGCAGCCCTGAAGAAAAAGGTGCAAATGTAATTTAGATATTAGAATTAAAAAAAGAACTACGTTTGAAAATGGCTAAAGAGGAAGCCTGACAAGCCTGTGACTGGTTTAAATCTAAACCAAAGGGTAACTCACTGAAACATCCACCTTGTTTTTGCTTGACTGGGCCTCAGTATCAAAGATTGACTTCTCCTCTCTATCTCTATCTCCTAAACCAACGGCAAAGATTTTTTAGCTTCAAAAGAATTTCTTTCTTTGTTAATGTGACAGGTGGTGCTACCAGGCTCACTATAAATCAAACTGCAAACAGCACAGTAAGCTAATTATTTCGGGGGTTTTTACGGATTGTGTGCTCAGGGCTGCAGACCCTACCTACAGTCTCTCCGTACGCTCAAATATTTGCTTAGCGATCATGTTTGTTTGGATGTGTGGCCATTGATTTTCAGCGCAAACAAATTCCACGAGCAAGACCAAAACAGCACGTTCCACCTCGGCAGTTGATTCACATTAACTGGGAAGCTGAGGAGGCAAAGATGAGCCTGTGACAGGAAGCAACGCAACATTACAGACACTCAACAATTAAAGAGCTGACGTGTTGATGGAGGGAAGGGCTCATTTCACGGCTCCACTGATTAATATGCTAATGTCTGAAGTTCAGTGACAGGGAAGGAGCTTGCATTCAAAGCCGGATTAACTCTCCAAGGCAGAGATTTTCAACTGCTGTGCAGTGGGATTACATACAATTCTTACCCAGTTTGCATTACATCAGGCAGTAAATTTCAGTTGAATCTGGTTGGTTTTGTGTTTTCCAAAATAAATGCCTGTCAATCACTGATTCATAGACACACATTCGTTGATGATAGGCTTTTACTGTGAAAGTTTAACTTGTAGTGAGTGTCAGTGACTTAGAAACAACAGAGGTCCTGCATCTTTTATTATCTACATACATTATTATACCCATTAGATGTATTTTTACCTAAACATTCTTCCAAACATTGATGAAGTTCGTTAAAGTCCTTCTTTGATAATGCTCTTGGGAGTCTTTTTTCATTTAATCATTCTATTCATAGTTAACCTTAACTGCACATATAAGAGGCAACGTGCAACGCCTAGGAGGAGGGGGGGCAGTCTGGGGTTAAGGGCCTTGCTCCAGGGCCCACAGTGGTAGGGACAAGCGGTCACACTCGCTTCCCCCACCACAGCTTCATGCGTGTCGAACCAGTAATCCTCCAGTTACAAGTTCCTTCATAAACTGCTGGGCCACAAGTTATGATGGAAACACAAGATCCTAAATGCTGTGTTTCTGTGGAAATGTTGAGATGGATAGGAAGTGCTCAAAAAAAGAAAATAGACTTGAGAAAGTATGACTGCACAAGGAGATGACGTCTTCACAAAGTATTATTTTGTTAAACTTTAATGGGTTGGATCAGTTCACTGGAAAAAAAAAAAGGTTCAGAAACAGCTTTTAGGAACCCTAAACCCTCTTCAACTCATCAACTGATGCACATACATAGATATCTCCCTAACAGCTCGCTGCATTAAGCAGCTTATAAACATATTGCCAAATAGCCCAACAAACAATTGCTTCTTTCTGGAGTTCCACCAGGCCCCAAGTCTGCTGCCTGTCAATTACTTTCTAGTAATTTAATCAAACATTCATTTTCCAGGAATGTGCAGCACACACAATAACTAGGCCGAGCTGATTAAAGCACAACAGTGAGCGAGACGGGGCCTCAAGGTGAAGCGCTAACACAGGGCCTTCCTCATGGCCCCCATCAATTAAATTGATATTATGCTCCTCCAGAACATATTCCCAAACAAGACATTATATCCAAGGTTGTGAGTGGGCATGCGAAACACTGTGAGGGTAAACATCGCACTTGCATCAGACTCTGTTGTGGGCAAACATGTGGCTCAATTCAAGGATTCCAGGGATGATACGGAAATAGGATTCAGCAATTGTTCTAAAAAGACTGAAACCATTCACCTCGGGAAAGTTTTGCTTTCTTCTCCACCGGCTCGTGTTCAGCTCGACCCTAAAGTTCCACCATAGTGAAATCTGACTCTCTTTTTGGTACATGGTCGAGGTTCCCAACAAGCTGAGTTGAGACGACAACATGACGCCACAACCATCCACACTAGAATTGAGCACCAGACCATGCAGTGGTCCCTCACAGATGTATCCTCGGACCAATGCCCTAAATTGACCCATATATATCATTAGAACACGACCCAAATCCAAAGGTTTCCTCCTTCGACTGTGCTGTAAAATACTGTAAGGATCAGTTACGAGTAGCAGCCTGTAGAGTGTTCACAAGAAAATGTATGCGGATGCAGCAAACAGCATACTGCAGTACCCCATTAGTACAATCCATATATCTACCAACAACCTATACCTATGTATAATATTGCATTGTGTCCTCCATTTGTCACCAAGTGATTTTTTATTGAGGCAACAGTAAAAACTATGACACAAATGGAGTGTGCCAACGAAAACATGTCTGACATTGGGGTTCCTTTAGGCCCATGTGCATACACTGCATCAGTCAGGCTGCAGGCTGGTACCTGAGAGGTTAGTGGAGGTAATGATAGGGACTGTTTGCATATTCATGTGCACATCTATTAAAGGCTACGGTGTCAAGTTACAACAAGGTTCTTTTTTTGGAGGGGACCTCAAAACTTCTACATGTGTCATTTTAATGAACAGCAATGAGTTTCAGGGAGTTTAATCAAAGCCAGGAACTTTAAATCATGGTTCATTTGATGCTTCTGTGCTTCTCTCTCTTCTCTCCGCGCTTTCTTCTCTGATCAGCCCCTTAAGTCTTTTTTGGGGGGAGAGATAAAAATCCTTGCTTTTAAAAGTCTGAACATCGAGCGAAGCTCTAAACTGGCGTGGCGGTAATCACAGTGCCTGTGGATTAACAGCGACACTAAAACTACATGATATAAAAGGAATCTTCGGCTCACGTAAAGGCTCATTACAACCTTCCTGCTCTCCACACTTTTACTTGAAAATGTTATTTCAAAATTTGAAAGCTAGCTCAATCGTGTTTATGCACATTTAGTCCGCAGTTGAGCCTGAATTGAATCCAATAAACCAAAAAGCAGCTGTGGTTCTTAAGACTGGTTCTTCTATTCTTAGCTGGGGAATAATACTCACTAAAGCAGTCGGGTGAAGTTCTCTTCCCCCTCTTATTTTCCTCCTTTCTTTCTCTCCCCTCAAATGGATACCTTTAGGATACCTGTTGCCAGAGCAAACGTCCCTCTGTCATGTTTACATTTTTATAGCAATGCAAATGCAGCACTTTGGCCATCCATAGATGTGGACAAATTTGTTGCCGAGTCCTGCTGGCTGCTTCATCAGCCACTACGCATACAAATGATGTTCTGGAAGAAGACTCTGTCTCACCGTACCCCCACCCCTCCCCTCTCTCTCTCTCTCTCTCTCTCTCTCTCTCTCTCTCTCTCTCTCTTCCTGTCTTTGGATTCAGAGTAGCTGTCGCATCGCTCTTAACATTGCGCTCACATTTTTCGGAGACATCACCGTGAGGGAAAGGTGGGAAATCATGTTAATAGTTGCTGCCTCGCTGGGACAAAAGGCGGGGGTGGGGTGGGGTGGGGTGGGGTGGAGGGGTGTATTTATTCATTTATTTTATAGCTTATTAAGACTGGGTACGAAGGACTTGCCAACATTGTCTTCGCAGGCGCGCTCTCAGACATGACCTTGGAAGGAAAGCAGAGGTGTCCTCCTTCACATTGTGTAATAGAACACGGTGACAAGTTGCTCCGTGCAACAATCCATTTTAATCTACGGTCCTGTACTTTATATCATGTGATGCTCTCGTGTTCAATAATATGACCCTGCCTCAGTTATTTCATATATTTCATTACACACGTCACGCTCATAAAATGGGATGTTTTAAATGCCAGACTCTCAGAAATGGCACCTTCAGGCATCATATTAATATGGTAGCTGCTTCGTAATAGCTGTACCTGCTCATTTGTTGGTAAAAGACTCATAGGAATAGACTGATGCCTCAATCTCTTTACAAACTATGATTGTTCCATCATTGCATAAAAAATGGACCAGTCCTTCGGGTAGTTCCATATAAGTCTCTGAGTTGTAGCATTCAGAAAAGAAGCAAAAAAGTAAAAAATAAACGACGCAATTAATATGATGTGTAAAAGTGAGCAGGAGAAATCATCCCAGTCAAGTCCTCAGAACCTTCGTCAAAATCTGAGAAAAGTCCCCAGTGCCCAAGTCACAGTCCTTTAAGTTGAGTCTGAGCTAGCCAGGTCCTAGGTGCTCTTGGCTATGTTCACGAGATGCACAGGGGAGTGTACATTGATGAATAAGCTTGTGTCCACCTCTGAGTCCAAATGGTGCAAGAGCTTGAATCCAGGTTGAGTCGATGAGTCCGACATTTCTGGACTCTGCAGCTCAGACTCCAGTTGGACAAGACTGTCAAAATCTCAGCTTTGATGCTCAACTCCATCCAATGCGTGTGGAACCATTAAAAAGGGAGACAACAAAAGCTTATTGCATTACCTGAACGTGTAGAAGAAACATGGAACATTTCAAGACTGTCAAAATGATCATGAAAATAGCCAGTTAATCACGAACAAGTGTGCCAATAGAAAATGCAGTGTGCCAATAGAAAATGCATAACGATGAGTCCAAAATGAAGTAGTGAAGTTGCTCTCTCTGTATGTTCCTTCCATGGATGATGACAGTACTGTCATTTTTTTTTCATTATGTAGGTGTGATCTTATGGCTCTTGGTGGTAACATTAGAGCTCCCAAATTAGAAGTGGAACATTTCCCAAAAGGAAATTTTCGAAGCTCGAAGCTACATTAACACACCATGATCTCTGTTTGCTGCTGCTATTACTAGCTTAATTAGCTAATAAGCCACAGTCAGATTGTTTTGAATGCCTTTGTCTTTGTTAGACTAAAATTACCAAAACCCCTCAAACATGTGTTTTTTTTCCCAGAGGTAAACTGAAATTGAACTGTTGAGGGAAAAGGGAAAGTTTGACAGTTATAACAAATCAGCAGAGCTGACACTGACTTCAAGTGCTCGAAACCACAAAGAGCACAGTTCAAATACATACACACTCAACATGTGTAAGATCTAATACATGGACTGTTTTGTAGCTACAAAGCACAATAAAGTACAAAAAACAAGCCAAAAAACAAACAAGCAGCCACCTATGTAGTTTGGAGGCACTCATTAATGGGCATCACTATAAATAACTGACTGGGAGATGCACATCACTTGGAGCGAGCACAGACACTAATCTCCTGATGCATGACACTCATTGGAAGCTACATTCACAGCTCACCTCCGTGTAGTCCTCAGAGCTAAAAAGATGTGAAACTTTTTGACTCCCCCCCCTCTTAAATGAACATACACTTGTTTGATGGGAGGGATCAAGTGCGCCCTGTGGGCAGAATCATCTCCTCGGCTCCCCTGTGAGATCCTAGTGTTTGCTTTATGGCAGCAGCACTTCGGATGCACTGCTGCGCCGTTCAGAAGTGGGTTGTTGCTGTTGTTGTTTTTTTTTAAACTTTTGACTGTTTTGCTTTGGTACATATTTGGCTCTTTCTTGGCATGCGTGTCTGCATTACGTCTCCAGAGTGAATTATCACACCTCACTTGTGTTAAGATGCGATGTGTGAAAACAAGTCAAGGCCAGCTAATTGATTTAGTTTGCGTCCCTGGAGTTTCTTTAATCCAATTTTTAGAGTGCACCGAATGATTTTTCATGTTGTTTCTGAAATGGAAACACATATTACTCCCCCCATCTAATCTCCCAATAACCACCGTCCCTACAGAGACAGTAGGGGACAGACAGTGACCTGGAGCGCAGGGCCGACTCTACAGTTTGGAGTATTTGGGTTTGAATGTGGCCGTTCATAGCCACATGTGTTGAGTTATTTTGTGGCTTATATTCTTGTGCTGTTTCTTTTTTTGCATGTTTTTTTCTTTCCAGTGACACAGTTTTGGGGCTCAGGTGGTGCAGAGAGGTGCAATTCAACAAGACAATTACAGCACAAACATGACCAATGCTCTATGGGCCTGTAAATGGATTTCCCCCCATTATTTCACTGCTGGCTCGTATTTTTTAATAACTTCAACCCTGCCTGTTGTTTTTTTTCTTCCAAGAAATAGATTAGTTAAATATCATTCAAAATGTAAATTGATTAAAAAGCAGCATCGGTAGATGTGCAATTTTTTTGTTCATTTAACCTTTGCTGTGTTTAACGTCTCTCCTATACAAATACTTGACTCTGATTTGTAGCATTTCAATTAAAGGGTGTAGTGTTGGTGCCGGACTGACACAAGTTGACTCAAAGTATCCAAAAAAAAAAATCCACAGTCCCAATCACATTATACCCCCCCAACCCCCAGCCCACCACTACCCTGTGTATGTAGAATGAGGGCATTCAGAGAGCCCTCTGGACTTAGATCCTTGTCTTTGCAGTGATTACAAGGCAGCTGTGTTTCAGCTGGCAAAGCAGGTCGCCTACACATTGTAAGTTTGATTCCCCATCTCGCCCTGTACGTGTGTGTGTGTGTGTGTGTGTGTGTGTGTGTGTGTGTGTGTGTGTGTGTGTGTGTGTGTGTGTGTGTGTG
>JAUESF010000001.1:502532-515100 GCA_032274765.1 Malacoctenus tetranemus | reverse complement strand
ACAGGCCTCTCTGATCTTTTTAAGTGGGAGAACTTACACAATTGGTGGCTGACTAAATACTTTTTTGCCCCACTGTACATGTCCATGTGTGCACTATGGAGGATGTGCAGGCTCACCAGGCACGTGCATGAACCAGGAAGCTTCTGACTGTGAGGCGAGAGTGTTAACCCCTTCCCCACGCTGCTAGCCTCTATAGAGAACATTGTAAAGTAAAGCAAAAAGAAGACACAACCTCTAATGATCATTACATGTCTTGGCTAATCACTGTTGTTTTCGTCAACGATGACGATAACGAAATTATTTTGTTGACGCCCCTTTTTTTCATGCCGATAATGAGACAGTGACGAGCTAAACGTGAATCTTTGATGACAAAAACATGACCAATTGTGTGTCAGTTTTCGTTGGCGAGACGAGACTGGACGAAAATATTGGTGGGTGGTCTGTCCCATGTTCAAAGTGCATTACATTTCTGCCTATTGCGCTGTATCATGTCAGTCAAACGCTAAACGTATGGCGTTACATCGCTGCCATTAATCGAGAGAGCAAAGCTCTCATCGCGGGCGTCAGGGCGATCCACTTGGGTCGGGGTGTGGCTGCCGGTGGACGTCAATCATTCGCGCTGTTCGCGCCCGCAGCCTCGGAGCGGGTGTCGTCGGGGAGAACGGAGCCCCGGCGGGTCGTGTAGGGGCTCGGACTACGGGGTTCCCCCGGTCTCCCTCACGCAGCTGAAGCCTGTGAGCCCTCCCGAGAGGGGAGCAACGCTGTGTGGGTGCAGCAACGACGGTTGTCGGCCCCTCCAGCAGCCGCTCACCCACTGCCCGCGGCCCTAAGTGAGCCGCCACAGTTGGGGGTGCCCACAGGGCAGTTCGTTGGTTAAGGACCCAGCTCAAGGGTCCTGGTGGATCACTGATGAAGTCCACGCCCCAAAGCGAAGCTCGGAGGTAACCCTGAAGCAAGGCCCAATTCCAATTGTCTTCCTTAATCCTCAACCTCAATCCTCAACCTTAATCCTTAACCTTCTTCCCAAACCCTAAAACGGCTGGAAATGGGACACTCCTTAATGCAGATACTTCCTCGATACTTTCGGGGGCAGCATTACGCCAAAGCGGCGTTCAGTCTGTCAAGCAAGAAGAAGAAACCGTAGCAACGGCAGCAAAACGTCGTAGAAGATCGTAAGAAAAATCAATGCTACGTACCAGCGAGGTAACTAATCCATAACATGGGCCTAAACGAGGAGAATACCATGTTTTTCGTAATATTTATATTCTTTTTGTCTGGAACCGCTTTCCTCTTGTGTTTTACTGTCAGCCGGAGTTTCAGTGTCTGGTTTTCATTTGGCTCCGGTGACTAGAAGTCCTGAGTGCCTAAATGTTGGCTGAATGAGCACTGCAACCAAGCAAACTCCCTCTTTGTGCTTCCCTCTGCTAATTTTATCACCACAAGCACTGACAAGTTTTCACTATTTTGGCTGGTTTTTGGTGTTGGGCACAACAAGCAAAAACTTCTCTTTGACATCTGGCAGTGTGTGCTGGGTTTTGTCATTCTTTGAAAAGAAAATGGATGTTTGCTTTCCGAGCAGAAGGGAATCTGTTGTGGTTGTACTTCGCTGTGGTTGCGCCTCGCAGAGAGCTGTACTCGTCGCACCCAAAGTATCAAAATAGTGTTGTTTTTTTTATTGCTTCTTGATGATTTCGGTGCTTTCGGTGGCAGCGTTGGCTGCTCCTGCAGACGCAAGCCGCAAACATGATGGTAAAAAGGAATGCCTCCTGGAAAGCAAGGCAAGATTTCACCCAGCTGTGCGCGCATGTTTCCGCACAGCGTGCGTCGCGCCACCCGACTTCCTCTATGCCGGCAGTTGTCTTGAAACCATTCATTTCTCCGATGTAATGGAAAGCCCCACTAATGAATATGAATTGAAACATCTGCAACTGCATCCCTGCCTTGTATAGTCCCGTTGTCTCTTCATTCATTTATTTGTTTGGGTTTTTTTGGCTGCTCATCAGGCTGGCAGCAGCAACGTCAACCCCCCCCCCACACACACACACACACACACACCCACCCACCCAGCTCCTGGGTCCCTGCCATGAGGTGCCGTGAAAAAGGTCACTTCACCCGGCGCTTGCTTTTCATTGCCCTCAGCAGCTCCTCTGACACTAATCTAGATGCATCAGTTTTAACTGCATCCCACCATCGCAACACCCGTCCATGGAGATCGATCAATCTGGGCCTGTAATTTCATCAGGATGCCTCGCCCGGCTCTTCCTCGCCTTCTCCTCTTCCTCCTCTTCACTGTCACCTTCATAGCACATGAGGCAGGCCATTCATCAGGGAGCCCGGACTGCATGGGAATTTAGAATTGTTTACAGAATGCTCTGACGAGGGTTCCAACGCGAGCAATGTTATGCAACGCTGGTCAATGGATTTATAATGATGGTTGTGTAGCATTGTGTCGTAAATATCAGGCTGCCTCTCCTTGTACATGAAAGGTTATTTGTCCAAAGATTCAAGCAGAAGGGACTAAATTACTGTCCTGAGGATACTATGACACAGAGCAAATCCTCCTGCTCCTGGAGGATAAAACTCTGCATTCAGCCCCTTGCTGGATGTTTGCCTGCTTGTGTAGAAACTCTGTTTGTGGAAAATATGCTGATTTTTTTTCCTTCCCCTTTCTTTGTCATGTAAGGCACACAGCAGCACCTCTCTGACAAATGGGGACGGCGGTCTGTTGGGGAGGGGTGGGGTGCAGAGACGAATCAGGTGCACTGAAGCTGGAGGCCTGCAGGCTCCAGCGGCTCTGGGGCCCAAGGGCCATCGGCAGGAGGAAAAAGCCACGATGAGTCCGGGCTGGGGAGGGAATACGCTAGTGCAGGAGGACAAGTGGGAGGAAGACAATTGGCTGTATTGTTTTTTGTTTTTTTTTATGCAGCCTACTGTTCAGGATGCAAATTCCCAGCACATTTACGAGTGAAGGAATCTTCATGTCAATGCAAGCTGAAGCCCCCGAATGTTTTCCTGGTCATAAAGTTATCAGAAAGATCAACTTCTGTTCGCCTGGTTGTTTGAAATCTGTTGTTTGACATGCAGGATTGTGTGCAAATCCAAGTAGCTTCTATTCCACTATGTGGACATGTTGCTACTGCACAATATGAAAGGAAGCACAAGTGATGATTTGGCATTGAGATCATGGATTTGTGGATGAAAGGCCAGGGAACTAATCATGATGATGTTGAGTTATAACACACACGCGCGCGCACGCACTCACAAAGAAACACAGCAAGAAAAATTATCCATCCTTGCCATTGAAGAGATGATAACAGAAGAGGCCAAGAAGAAATGTGGAGACCGAAGCAGGAGTAGACTGCAGCAAAAGGGAAATTAGTTTTTGTTAATCGTCTTTTTTTTTAACCTCGTCAACGCTTGTCGTCATAGGCTGACGCCATCGAGGGTGTCATCTTTTTTTATGAGGTTCAATGTGCTCTGTTCTCATCAAAGTTTTGGATGTTTTGGTGTACGGTTGGGACCGTTAACTGTCTCCATAGCAACCAGCCCATTCAAACCCTAGTTTGTCAGACGGGAGAGCGGCATTTCACCACAGTGAGACAGGGGGAAGCAAAGACTGCCGGGAACGCTTGGAATGGCCCAGGATTGCGCCAACAGACACCAGACTGATTTCGTAGTGTGTTCATTGCGGTCCAGGACAACAATGCTGGAGCAAAATTACAAACAACGGGTTAAATTCATTAAGCGACACAATTCATTAAGCTGTGGATAAATAAAGCAAAATTCACTTCAACCCAACTGTTACATTTGTTATCAAAGTAATTTCAGTAAAAAAAAATTTACTTATTTGACAAAACTGAATATTTTTTCCGTCCGACTTAAAACCTAAAAATTATTTTTATTTCTCACTGACAACAAAAACTGGAAATTTCACTGGGCTAACATCTAACCTTGAGAAATGCCACAAATGATTTAATTCCTCATTGGAATGATGTTATTACAGTTTCCCCTGCAGGGAGTCCATATATCCCGGTTGATCTTAAACTGAGCAGAAAATGGGACCTTTCCGAGTTTGCTTGCTACATCAGAAGCACGGCTGCTCCTGTGAACAAGAGGCGGGTTCGACTTAACATTAATTAACAGCATTCTTCCTCTCTAAAACAGTTTTGGCAATGGGAGCTTTGTTTTGCCTTGAGGCGGTGAAAGCATCGTTCAAGAACGCGAATGAGCCACGTCTGTACTCCAGTTATCCCAGCTTCTCCAGTAATTGTGCGATGTCGTCAGCTGATATTCTGACCAGTGATTTACATTCACACACGCCTGCAGTGCTGAAAGTTAAAGAGCAGAGGTGAAGCACAGAGTTTCCCTCACTTCTCTGAATTTCACTGAATTAGACTCATCTTGAATAAGACGTGCAGATGCATTCAAGGACAGGAGCAAATGGAAACCGCCAAGTGCACATGTTTCCCTTGCACCGTCCTCAGCATCCTTTATTTATGGACTCATGAGGATAATTGCACCATTTAATTTAATGGTGTTCATTTTCTTGTAAGCACAGTTGTGAATACTTACGAGTGTCAGCGCTGCAAAAGCAACGCCGTCCTTGGACAGCGTTGCCATGCATAGTGATTGAGAGATTCTACGAAGAGGTCCTGCTCTGATACAGATCTGCTCACACTCAGCCCATTTTCAGATAAAAATTGACCCCCCCTTCCTGCAAAGCAACCAAAAACATTACTGTACTTCTGTTGGAGCCTCTCAGGCAGGTGGAATCGAGAAAATTAGAGAATTTTTGTGGGAATTTGAGTGTACCCAATGGAGCTGCTGCCCACAAGCTCTGAACACTGGCCCTCGCATGAGTTAGCATTAGCACTAATGTTAATATAACAGCTACAAATAGCATTGTTGTCCCACTACTTAAGTCGCACTATGTATCTTTTAGACCTTAAAAATGTGCTTTTCTGACTCGTTTTGATGGCACACCAACATCCATTAAGCACATTTTTCCAGCTGTCACTACCCAGCAGCGTCCCGGGGCTCAGCAACTGCATTCTGTAACTTGCGGCTAGAACTGTGCACAGTGGTTAAACCTAAGAAAACATTGTCGGAGCAAGCAAGAAAAAGAAAGCTATAGAGCGAGAGACAAGACAAGAGTCAGCATTGGTTTGGCGTTCACTTGCTGGAGAGACCTGAGAGAAAGAACAGGGTGCAAGATGGATGCAGAATTTGCCTTGTAGCTGTTGGATCGGTGAATAAAATACTATTAGCCACATTGTTTTTGTGTGATAGTGTTTGCTCTCTCATAATGAAATCCACCCGTGTCAACAGTGTTGTGGTCTAAAGGGCTCTTGGCATGGTTTGGCCGACACGTCCGTGTTATTGTGGCTCAATGCAGCGTAGCTTAGCTTATGCTAATCTTGTTTTTGTGTCTGGTGAATATACTGTACCTTGTCGCTGGACATTGTAGCTTTTTATGTGCTCATCAGGTGTATGATCATCATTGAAGTTTGGGCAATGATATCAACTTGTAAAGCACCGCTGACACGCGCACAGATGAACGTTTGGTCTTACGACAGTATTGTAACATCCTAGGACTTTAGGGGGCGGTAGAGAGCAAAAATCAGCAAAGTTAAGTAGTGGGTCTTTAAAGACAAGCAAGTAATGGTTCGAATACTGAATGTATATCAATACTTCATCAGTGTTATCTTAACAGCATGAGAAACTATGGCTTTGATATGAATAATCGTTCATTTGCATGACTTTTATTGTCATTGTCTTATAATATGCACAGTTCACATGCTAGTTCACACTAACTTTAACTTAAATACTGCTATGATGACAATTGTTACAAAAAAACTGTAACATTGCAAGTGTCTAATTTTATTGCACACTTTTGGCCACGAAAAGGCCTCACTCAGCAGCCCTGAAGGTGTTGTTAACACAAGAGGGAAGTTCTTCTGAGTTACGTTTGTTTTCTGTTTGTGTGAGTGGGTTGACATGAAACTCTTGCCCCTCAGACTCAATGTCTTCACCTGCCTCATAGAGTTTACCAAATTTAATTGGTGAAATTCAACAAACGTTATATTGATCATTCTGTAACTCAAAATGTTCATTTAAGACGTCAAGTGTAAGGTGGGAGTGACTGACCATGCTGGTTGTATTTCCAACCAACCCTTTAATCACATGCAAGAAAAAAATTGTACAATGCTCTCTCTTAAAAAAGAACTTTGCAATCATAGTGAGATGTGATGCTACTTGCTTTCCTTGGTGATTCTGTTGATCCAGGTTTACTGAGAGATCAGTTTCCCAAACCTATTTGTATGAACTGCGAACACACATCAAAGTCAAATTACATTCATACTCAAAATCAACTCAATTCTTCTTTTCTTTGTACAAGAGAACAGAACAAATGTTCATCAGCAGTTGTCATGACTTTTTTTCTTTCGCTGTGAAGCCAGGAAAAGGTTTGTCCACAAATGTGGATGATAAAGCGTGGGTTTTTGAATATTTATATCCATTTTTTTTTCTTTGTGTTCAAAATAAATCCATTAAAAAATAAGTCTTAAAACAGTGTTTAAGATGTAATATGCATGTAAATAGCAAGTGATCACCTTGGGACTATGGAGGATTGACTTTCCACCCACACTAAGAGAAAATACATGTGTTGAATTCAATAATCAGACAACAGAGCTGCTAGATTAATGATGGGATACATTTTGTTGATTTAGGCCCACTTTGCCTCCCAGTAGGTGGATTTTAGCCCTCCTGCCTCATATCGATGTCTGATAACTGCCAGCAGTCAGCACCGCTCGTGGCATTCGAAGCAGGTGGTTAGTCTTCCATTGAAAGGGCTGCCGTGACATTTCACAGGACATTCATGTCTCCCTGGGGATGAACTGTGATCGCTTTTTCCTCATCTTGATTCGCCCATGACTTTGGCTTCCGACCAAAAAGTACTGACATTTACAACTAATTACATTCTCAGTAAATACTTAACATCTGCCAAAACCTCTGTGACTTCAGCTTTAGCTTCGAACTGCTACTGCACCTCTCTAAAGCCTCGCCGCTCCCAACGTAGTTCCTCACACTCACAAAGGGAGAGAAAACTGAGGTTTGAGTGTCGATTCGGTAAAGGTGAATTGTACAAAGGAGAAAAGAGCAGAACAGGTGGTCTCAGTGCCGTGTGAACGCACGGATGTTCCAGTGCCCTTGTGCCTCACTGGTAATTGTGTGAGTCTAAATGAAGCCCTTTCTCTGCTGCTGCTCTCAGTGAAGTGGCACAGCTCAGCTGGTGTTTATGCAGGCTGGCACAGGGCAGAGAAGTTCTGTCTGGCATGGACGACGCACCCGTGTGCTCCAACCACCTCGCACTGAGAACGCACAAACATCCCGGGTGCTTTGCAGGGCTTGGTTACAATAAACGGCTGTGCACAGCGGTGGGGCTTTCAGAATTTTGCTCCACGTTGGCAGCAAGTGTGAAGGTGTCTTCCGATTCTCTTCCTTAATCCTCAATCCGAAACCTCAATCCTCAAAATGTGCGCTCCCACGGCGACTAAGTGCTGTCCCAAATCGGTACGAAAATAAATTAAGGAACGAGTTTGAGGAACAAAATGGCCTTTTCCTTCCTGAAAACTGAGGAGCCTCCGCTACCTTCCTTAAAAGTAAGGAGTTCCCAGGATGCGTTGCATTTCTACATGGCGGCAGAGACGATGAGCGAGAAATGTACATTTCTTTGTCAATGGAGATATAAATATTACGAAAAACATGGTATTCTCTTAGTTTAGGCCCATGTTATGGATTACTTACCTCGTTGTTGCAGAACATTGATATACATATATATTTTTTAATGATCTTTTATGATCTTTTGCTGCCATTGCTCCGGTGCTTTGGCGTAATGCTGTCCCTTACAGTATTGAGGAAGTATCTGCATTAAGGAGTGTCCCATTTCCAGCCGTTTTGAGGGCTAAGGTGAAGGAAGAAGGTTAAGGAAGAAGGTTGAGGATTGAGGATCAAGGAAGACAATTGGAATTGGGCCTAAATATCTGCATGCAGCTCAAGGGAAATGGAAGTCATCGCAGCCATGCGGAAGCGTCCTGACCTCTATGAAACATTTAAGGATGAAAGACTTTTTTTGCTCGATACATAAATAGTTTTCCTTACGTCAAACTCTCTGACGGTGCAATCAAACTGCCTAAATGAGCAGTTTCTTTCATAGCAGAGGCACAGTCACAGACGGTGCTGTGGTGAAAAATAGCATTTAAAAAAGAGAGAGAGAGAGATAATTGAAGAGTGCGAGTGAGGGCAAAAGCAACCGTAATCTTCCTGGAGAGGGGGCAGACACAGCAGTCAGCTGAACCCCCATCATGCGGGCCCTCGCGGAATGACCCCCATCTTCCTGCACCTAATAAACTATCTTTGCTCACCTCTGTGGAACACAAAGTATAGAGGTTAAAGAGAACTTAGAAGGAGTTGGCGAAGGACAATCATGGGCAGAAGTACCGCAAATAAAACGGCCCCGTTTCCTCCTCGGATACAAACAGAAGCAGTGGAGCTCGGAGCCTTTCAGCACCTCCTGACATCTTTCTCGGTAAGTTCTCTGTTAGGAAGCCTTTTAATCAGAGGGGGGAGTTTTTCTCCTACATCAGCTCTTTGTGCTAATCCCCAGCAGTGGGGTGCACCCCACCAACAGGGAAACACCCGTCCTTCAGGCCTTCACTTTCCCTGTGCAGCGATATCACCAGGCCACATCAGCCGGACGTATGGAGAAGTGACACTGGACAAAGTGACTGTACAGAGTGCATGTTCATGGAAGGCAGCCACTGAGTTAGCCACTACAGAGCACACGCGCAGTAGGCACAGGGAATGGGCACAGTAGGTAATACTCCAAAATATTCAGAAAATTAGTAACGAGCATGTGGAAAAATCTAAAGTTAACAAACTAAAGTTGAAAGTCTAAAGTTGAAAAAACACTTTAACCATATCCAAAAAGTGGTTACTGAAAACAGTGACTCATTGCTGCCACTTAGTGTGCAAAATTTGTGATACTTGAAAAAATCTTACACTTGGTGCCATCAGTAAATACTTTTATTACATGTCTCGATTTCATTTGATTTCGTAACTAGCTTATTTCACCTTCGGATGAGGGGTTTTGCTGACATCTGCTGTTGACTTTGACTTAAATGCGAAACACAAAGTAAAATTTACCAATAGAAGCTTGTTCTCATTTTCGCACTGGTCAGATTTGGTTGTTGTTGGTACTGTTTGCACCCTCTGGCAGGCTACAGGCTGCATGTTTGACACCTCTGGACTGGGTCGCTCTAACTCAAATAGATCAACTAAACCCTGTTTTTAAAACCACCAATCTAACAACGCATGCTCGTTCCTGTGCACGGGAATGTGTTTTGCCAAATGCCTGCATGACTTTTCACAAAGGGGAAAGAAAGAAAGAAAAAAAAAACAGATGGGAAATCTAGATACGGTGGTGGTCATCACAGATGGACAGGCTGTCAAGCTCTGTTTACACCCTTCTCAATCAAAAGCAAATGGATGCAGCAGGCTCCCCTCCCCTGAGGTCCCGGCTGGCAGAGAGGGCCATCACTGTGAGACATGCAGCGCTGCTTATTTGTTCGAAAACCTTCCAAAGATTGACCTCAATTGACACCTTCCATGTCACTTTTTACGCCTGCGCTGGGTTTTGTTGCATGGAGGAGCAGCGCCTCGTTTAAAAGGTCGACTGGGCAGGAGCTTCATTGGTGCATGTGGGAGGAGGGAGTGTGACCTGGGGAGGGGTCACACACTCAACAAGCTTGTAATAGTGCATGCAAATGTATTGTGTCTGTACGTGAAGTTGACGCAACAAATATCCCCTGTTTGCAGTGCGTTCACACCTTCCCCTCCCTGTCTCCCCCTGTCCAAGTTCATGACAACTTAGCCCAGTTGTTTTCATTTTGTCTTCCCCCCCCACCACCCCCACCACCCCCACCACCCCGCTCCCACACACACTCAAAGCAGCTTTTGTGCCTTCTCTCCACTGAGGCATCATTAGCTGCAGCAGTCCCAGTGCAGAGGAGCACATTGCTGGATTCGATTCTATGGACGTGTAAGTTATTTTTCAGCGAAAGTATTCATCAGCAGAAGAACCATTAGGTTTTGATGAATGGGGCCTTTTTTGGGATTTCGTGATTAATTGATGACCGAATCCCCCAAGGTCTCCTCGCCACACGGCGAGCAGGTAATCGCTTCTTTTCAGACAGCCCAAGGTACACCCAGGTGGGAAGGATGGGCTCCATTTTTTAAACTTCAATATAGGGAAAATGAAGACATTCATGCTGTCAAGCTGCTCCATTACAATCCTTCACTCTGCAGACCTTAACTCTCTCTTTATTAGCACTCATATTCTCCTGTGTGGCCTACACAAAGATCCTTGGGTTGTGCGAGAAAACAGTTGTGGCATTCAGTCAGCGCAGAACTCATTAATCCATGTTCAAACAAGATTTGGAGGCAATCCAACTCCTGCTGCCTGGAATTCGATATGAAGCAAAGGTATTCAAAAAGATACACAGGGCTGCAATACACTGCGGCTGATATACAAGATTGAGTTGGTGCGTCAATTTAATTTGTTGGAAATTTTTGGTCCCCAGATTGCCAAAATGATTGAACAACCCGGGTCATGAACTCTTTGATGTTCTTAAACACCTCTGTATGATGATGGGTCAAACGCCAGTCAAGATTTGCAGCAAATTGGTTCTTCAGAAATGTTGATTGTTTTGTCCAGGGTTTCAAACAACCGTTGCAAGCATTGTTCATAAGTTGTAGTGAACTTCTGCAATAAATCTGCAGTGTCATGGTGATTTCAAGCTCCCGTTTCTGTTCCCGTTGTGTCTCCATGAGTAAGTGAAATTTGTCCTCCAAAGTTGCTGTGAGTGTGTGGTGCCTGACAGGTTGATCCTCATCAGTCCATCCAGATCCAGATTCAGAGGGATTAACTGCTCTGTCATACGAAGTGCTATCAAGTGGAATGAGCGGCCGTGAAAGATCAGAAATCCCACACAATTCCATGTCCAACAAAGAATAATTAGTAGTCCTTCCAGCAACTGGCTGAGTGTGATGGTCTGACTTCACTCCACTCATGCTTTTTAGGTCCACTGAGTGAGTATTCCGGTTGGATGCGTCCATCAAGCTCTCCAACTGAGGGTCCACAAAACCATCCTCTGCTGAGGCCCTGTCCATAGGTAATGGGAAAGAAGTGTGTTCACTCTCTACAAATGTATATACAAGCAGTCATCTGACTGCAGAGTGACAAACCAGGGATTGCTGTTTCTGAAATCTGGGGTGCCACTTTTTGTTGCGGGTTTGACTGGTTTTAGTGGAAGTCTGACAAAAAAAATAAAAACTAGAACAAAAAGCGTTGTCAACCCGTACAAAACAAACAATAAACCATCACACAGCAACGGCAACAACGTTCAAGCAAACAACCAGAACACAAATCAATTTTAGCAGTCACCTGTGTATTTACAAAAAACATTCAAGCACTGTGAGGATATACATGTACACAAGTGTAAGCCATGGCAATTAAGTCCAAGTCCATAATCCGTTCCACTGTTATTGGGCATTCCATTGTTATCGACGTGGGCGGTGATGTCAAACCAACAGCGGTCGCTACAGAGTGCAGACAGACATCACAAGATATTTCAATGATATCAATATTAAAGAGTTCGTTTTTTCAAAGGGTCAGAGTCTCATATCAAGGTGAAATGATCAACATTTTTCTCACCTCTTTAACACTTTTCCGCTGCATTCAGCAGGAAGTTGTGTTCAGAGTGCAGTGGCTGTGGCTGCCACACAGGGCAATCACACACACCTCTGGCGGGGATTGCACAAGGACACATTGAGATGTGCGGCTCAACCAACAACCTTTGGACCGATGACGACTCAAACACTCCTATCCTGCCGCTGTGTGAAACAGAGGGGTCAGCAAAAATGCAGGGAAATAAATTCGTTCACATAAATACATAAATATCCAAATAAACACATGAGCGTTTCCTGAGATATGTTTGCAGAATAGTGATGCCAACACTGGCATAAGTTCCTCCTATCTACAAAGCCAATGATGATCCGTCTGTCCGTCAAGGGGCTTGCAGACCCAGGAGGGATCTTGAAGGAACGCCCACTTCCTTCCCCTTTCCATGGTGTTGGGACTTAACCATGCCTCAAAAGAGGGATAGTCATGTCAGACCTGGCAACTGTTGGAATTCTGTCTTTCTCTCAACTTTACCTAGAATTCCTGCGTGTTCGTTTATTGGATTAAAGCGGAGTCATTAGTCAATTTCAAATAAAAAGAATATTTTACTACATCAATTAAAGGATAATCTTACAGTCAGAATGAAATGTGCAGTTTCAGAGCTCTGGGTCCAATTCTCCCTAGCAATCAGACATGAAGTTCGTCTTATGCTCAGCTGAGAAAAAGACGCCTAACTGTCCCTAGATCGGTCTTCTTATGCCCTCGATCGCTGGTCGGATTGCATCGTCTCCTCAGTCATTGGCAGATGCATCTTCAAACCAACGCAGG
>JAUESF010000001.1:448153-476762 GCA_032274765.1 Malacoctenus tetranemus | reverse complement strand
TACATACATACATACATACATACATACATACATACATACATACATACATACATACATACATACATACATACATACATCATTATCCAAGATGGTTGATGTTGGTTGGTAGGGAAAATGACCCAGAGCTCTGCAACTGCACATTCAATTGTGATTGTAAGATTATTCTTTGATTGGCAAAGTAAAATACTCACTTTTTGAATTGATTAATGATGTCATCATGCAATTTGCATCATGAACAATCTGACAGATGAGGTTCCACCACAGGTTTGCATGATTCATTAGCGGTGTGGGTTTGGAGTGGTGTGGCTCTCCTATCTCCTGTGACTGCAGCTGGGAACCAGCTGTGCACTACAACTGGGAGGTGATAGGGAAAAAAATTGAGCTTCGACAGATGCAAAGATACAGAGACAGTGAAAATGGCCCTCCGAACACAGAGATGTCACTAAATTTGTCACTTTTGACAGAAACAGTCACCAATAGCATTTGGAAAGCCACCAGATTTTGCAATAAAATCTCCAAGTTGGCAACACTGGTCTCAAATGACAAGGTTCCTGGGAGAGGAACACTTTGGCAGTGCAAGCACACTGCCATTGTCTACTACTGTGTTGAACTCTCGAAGCTTCACAGAAGTCTGCCCTACATGCAAAATGTTCCTAAAGTAAATTGGTTACTGTTGTGTCTTTTTAAATGGTGAAAACATTTGGGTTTTTGAAGACATTATCTTTTTGTGCATATATTTGTTTCGGTCAGTGTTACTTTGAGATGCAGAGACTGAAGGTCCCCAGCGACAAGTATTGTGCCTTCTCTTGTGACCTGATGAATGTTTTCTTGTTTCACTGTTGGCCTGGTTGGTGCCTGTCATGTGAATTATGACAAACACAAGCTAAGACCCAAATCATTCAAATGGCCAGAAACATCCTTGGATGCTCATTGTGTGCTGTGTGTTCCATACATAGCAGCTACTTGGTGTTAAAGTATTTGGAATCCTCGCTGGGCGTAGAAAATATCCGTTCAGAAGAGAAAAAGAATGGTTAAAAAACAGGAAGATAAAGACTGGAAGGTGATGGAAGCCTGTGGGGAAAGAAAATAGCGGACTCGTCCAGAAGCAATAGGCAAGGTTGATTCCACTTTGAAAGTCACAGAGGAGAAGTGAATCACACTGCACGGAGCTTACTGTTATCCCACAGAGGAAGAAAATTAAATATTGAAGTGAATTTTAAGTACTGGCTGTCTTCCTTAATCCATTGTTATGCGAATTTATTTGATTTTTTTCTGTTTAATTGAATTGAATTGAATTGAATTTATTTGGGTTGTTTTCCTGCGATTTTATTTGCCTTCACTGTAAAGCACTTTGAATTACTTTGTGTATGAAATGTGCTATATACAAAAATTTGCCTGGCCTTGCCTTGCCTATTGTTGAAGATGTATTCTTATTGATTCTCCATTGATCTCAGCCTCCTCACTCTGCAGGCAGAGGGAAAGTTATCTTTTTCGAAGGTCAAAGGCTGCAGTGATTTTCTGCTCACGATCCGGGGCCCACTTCTCCTTGCCCATGTGCCGACTGGCTACGAGAAGCAAAAAGTGTGGATGACATAAAGACACGTTGAGTCCCTTAACAACTACCAGGGTCCGTGAATTTGAAAGTCAGATCAACAGGTGGAGGAGTTGATTGAATATGGGTCAGCACAGGGCTGGAGAAAACATACAGCATCCGGTGATGCGCAAACAAGCTTCATTTTTTCAGCTCATTAATGAATCAAAATTCATTTGTACTTGAAGGTGTCTTCATCTGGCAGTTTGAGTGGATCCTACCAGCTATATCTAGTAGAGTAAGAACCAATAAAAGACAATAAAAAGACTGTGTAGAGACTGATTTTAGCCCTATATTTCAGGATGTCATCATCACCTCAATAAATGCTCGCTTGACACACTCGAGGTTGTTAAGGCATTCAGGTGTTACCTGCCACATTTGATTTTGCCTCATGCACAAAAGAACAGAAGCACTTTCTGTATCTCCAAGGCCACCGTACCTGCACAGCCATCTGCTTACTCTTGCTCCAGGCATTGAGAGTACCATCCCTGGACTTTCACATAAATTTGAGTTAGTGTTAGTCGTCATCATGAAAAGAATGTCGCCAAAATGTGCAGAATGGTGAGACAAGATGTGCAGGATTGCAGCATCATAATGCAGAGTTCAAAGACACACATGGTGTTACTGAAATAATCAATATGAGAAAGATGACAAGAGCCAAATCAGGAAGCGATGGCAGGCCAAAGCAGAGGGAGGCAGCAGAAGAGTAGCAACCAAACGCTGATGTCAAAACTCTTCCTGACAGCCGTGCTTGAAGCAACAGGTTTGTTTGTCCTTTTCAGATGCTTTCAAATGCTCCTGCATTTGTTGCAAACACCTTCAGCTGTAGTGAATTGCTGTGTCAGCATAATGGGAAGATACGTAACTGGATGTACTCATAGCTAATGAAGGCGTTAGCAAAAACATGGCTGCTGGAGGCCAGAAGTGTCCAGTCAATATTAAGAGATAAGATATTGAGAGATAAGCAATGGTTTGCTTTGGCAAACCCAAACCCTGACAGGGGGGCTACACCCAACCCTATCAGGTGGCGCTATGTCATTCGTCCCTCGTGGATTTGGAAGCTGGCTGTGATGTCTAATGTGCTGCGGCATGAAAGAAGAAGGAATATGATTGCAGGGGCTTGTGGCTTGACTTCACTTTTTCTCTACAGCTCCACACTGCTTATGTGCAGAAAAAGCAGCACAAGAGCAGAAGTGACAGACAATCTCGCAAACCAAGAACAGAAGTAGAGGAAGTGACACAATTCCCCCCCCACACACACACCTCTGACCACCTTCCTGACAAAAGGCCCCCAAACCAGACCCCCTTGCTCCCCTCCCCTTCTGTTTGTCCTATGTGGTTTCAGAGTGCCAACCAAGCTCTGTGCCTCGAAGGGAGCTTCAGGCAAGTGTCACTTTAAGTTACATGCGGTGCGTAAGAGCCAGGCACCACACTAGCGGTCACAGATCTGTGCAAAATCAGGTCAAATGTCTCAGTCCCACCCTCCTGGTGAATGTTTATGCAGCGGAAGCCGGTGATTCAGAAGTATAACGCAATGCACAGTCTGAGGGTGAAAATGCAGTGGGAGCCACATTGAAGGAAGCAAGGAAGAGAACAAAGTGCATGTTGTTTCAAGATATTGTATATGAAGACTTCCACATCTCTTAGTTTTATTTTTCACACAAACACCATGTCCTGCCTTGTTTCTTTTGACACAATTGTATGTTTGGGCCCTACACAAGCAGTACTTGATGAGATTGTATCACAATGTGTTTGAAAGGCCATTTCTTGATGAGTGCTGCTGGAGGTGGGAAAACAAGGAAGCCAATGCTGCACAGACTAGGGAAGACAGCCACCTCCAGCCTCCAACCTGCAGCCTTCAGCCTGCACGGAGGGGCACCATGCGTCTTGAACTCTGCTGCTTGCACCTGAGTGCTCCAACTACGTCTAGCGGCAAAGTTCCTGCCGATACATGTACTCTAGATGTGTGATGTGTTGCTTAAAATTCAACAAGGAACGCAAAATTCTTGTACTTAGCTGCGGGATAAGACAGTAACACTAAACAATGCATGTGGGCTTTGCATTGAGTAGGAAAGCGGAGGAGAGCAGGGGTGTGGATGTATAAAACAGAACAACGCAAAGCCAAAGGCAGAGGAGTGAAGCTCGACACATGCATCAAACCTCAAGGTATAAAAAAGTGCAGAGAAGAGGTGAGGTTGTGTATTTCATTTCTTCTCATAGTTTTAGCAACATCAGTTGGTTTGTCAGAAAAAAGTCTCGTTTCAAACTTTAATAGACTTTCATATACATTTACTAAAAGTCTTGTTCCAAGACTCATATAAAGAGGTATTTTTTTTCTTAAAAGAGTATTATATTAGCCTTTTAAATGTCAAATTAATAACGATTAATAGATACAAAAACGTTGGGATAGT
This sequence comes from Malacoctenus tetranemus, assembly GCA_032274765.1. Classification (NCBI taxonomy): domain Eukaryota; kingdom Metazoa; phylum Chordata; class Actinopteri; order Blenniiformes; family Labrisomidae; genus Malacoctenus; species Malacoctenus tetranemus. Next base: position 472,760 of record JAUESF010000001.1, on the reverse strand, counting down.
GAGGGAAACATTTTTTGCAGCTTTGCCAATCCGGAGAGGTTTTTCTGGATGTTAGCAACATATCATAAATAGTTAATTTCATGGATTACAAATACAAAAATCACTCCAATCTGATGACAAGACAGGAATTATCTGAAACAGTGAGGAGAGGGTCAGACATGGTTATATGTGGAGTAAGATCGCTTCCAAAAAGATGCATTCGTCATTCTATAACATTTGTAGTCGTAATGTTAAACACTTGCACACAAAATTCTCCTGTCATACACACGAGTCTGAGGAATTGTTTGGGTTATGAATGTTTTTTATGTGAGTGTGAATCTAAAACTAAAGCTGTGAGTGCAAACTTTTGTGAATACAACTCTCATTTCTACAACTACGAAGTCTCCGCTGTGAACACAAATTCAGGTTTGTGGGTACGAGTCGAAAAGCCGAAAGTCGAAAGGCAGGTCAAAGGTAAAATAATCAAACCCCGATTGCTCGAAATACACATGGGCCAAAGCCAAGGATGACTGATCACAGCATAGACATATAGTATATACATAGACGCCTCATTGAGCGGGTCGGTCCGTTGCTGCCGTAGGTCAGCGCGTCTGCCATGTTGGATGTAGCAGGTCTGCTCTGTAAATTCATTAAAGGAAATGAACTGAACTTCCTACAGCACCTTTCTACAAAGTGCTTTAGGGTTGTTATAATTGGCTAAGTGTTCAGACATGATGTATTCATATTCTGTATTTCATAACTGAGCCATGTCTATATTTTGTAGTTTTCCACTCTGCTCATACTCAGTGTGGGATTGGCAAAAAAACAACCAATAAACAGATGGTTTTAAATGCTTTATCAATGAAAATAACAAGCTTATATGGCCTGCATGCTTGGTCCAAGGTATCTTGCACATAAGTTTCCTCTGTCAAAACAGGAAAGAAAACCTGGAAAACAAAAATAAAAAGGAGTTGGTCACCCTGTCATTGAAAACATTTAATAAGCAACAAAATACAAGTTTGAAGCATTAAAGGCCACTGTTAACATCGTGGTGTTGGGCTTTCAAGTAGGTTGTGATTGGTGATTGACAGTCAAATGGTTAATTGCTAAGAAACAAACACAAAATTGTAATTATCAATTATAATTGAATAATTTCAGGGACACCAATTGTGTTGGGATTTCCAGCAGGTTCAATTTGGGGATTGACAATTGATTAATTGCTGAGCAACAACTGTAAAAACAATTATAATTATCAACTATAATTCAATAATTCCGGGGCACCACCCTGTAAACAGGGATCAATGACCAAACCAATAAGTCTCAAAGGAAAGGATTTGTCAGAGAAATCACTAAATTGAAGGATGAAATCGAGCACTGACCATACAACCAGCAGTAAACACAATAATGTGCACAATACTCACTTAGATTATTCCACACACAACTGTTTATTATAAAATGTTTTATTGTCATGAATTCATACATCAATAAACACTGGTCTCAAGCTATGTCTAAAGGCGTGCACACAATGTCACAGTCCATTAATCATTCATAGCAGCATTAGGTACGAGTGGTTGAAGAGCACCTGAGTGTGTGTGGCCGCAAGGCCGCAAGTGTTTAAAATTTCGAGTACAAATGTTAGAAGCGTGGATACATCTTCTTGGAAGCGATCTTACTCCATAGTTATACACCTACACCCAAGTTTATCATTTGGTCAAGGATCTGTGGTTTCAATAAATACAGAGAAGTGCTGGGTCTTCATGGCGTTATTGATTTATTAACCACAGAAAAGAAATAATCCCAGTACAATTTTTCACCTTCGGAACACAAAACATTCATCAGCTTGCCGAACTTTCTTGGGAACAGAAAACAAACAGGCAACAAACATGATGTAGAAATCCACAGGTACAGTTTGTTAACTTATTTACAAAGCACTGAAGTGAGCAGTTTAAACATCTCAGATTGAACAATATAAACTGGAATTAATAAACAATGTTTTGCACTGTTTTTCCCAATAGATCCCCATCACATGCCTTCAGCATTGAAACACAGGTGACACCCAGTTCAAAACTGATCAGTGTATGTGTGCACATGAGCATGAACGTGTGATTGGAAGAGAGAATGATGAAAAGCAGAGTTAGAATTGCACACATTCACCCTGCTGCTCAAACACAACACCCACCGTCAGCACAAATGCATTGTTCCAATATAAAGCTCACAAAACACCATTCATACCCTATAGACTGTGTTTGCAAAAAGACTGTGACAGACTGCGCCCTGATCTAATGGAAATCTAATGGATATCACAGTAATCTAATGGAATACATTTTGCTTTGCAGCAAGGATGAAAGGAACACATGAACCCCCCCCCCCCCCCCCCCCCCCCTGTGATTCAGAGCCCGTCAGTAAAAGGCACTCGGCTCACATCCCTCAACAAGACTGTAAATCAGTGGCAACATCAGCCAGAGGTGTCAGAATCTGTCCTGGCTACAACTGCTGTGGAGGGTGGGTGGAGGCGGAGGTTGGTGGGTGGTGGTGGAGGTGGGGGGGAATCGGTGGAGGTGTGTGAGCGACAGACAGAGAATGAAACACCCGGTGAAATCTCCACATCATCTGTGAGTGCGCAATCCACTAGCGTACGTCGTGACTACTGAAACTCAGCACTGTTGAGGTTCCGTCACTTTGTTTGTTGATATTTTTGTTCAAGGAAGCCTTCAAAGAATGGACTGACAACGGAATATTTGTTTTTTTTTAATTTAAGCTGTCGGCTTTCTCAGGTGATGAAGGTGTGAACATAAATTGTCATGACAGTGTTCAGCAATAAAGCAGGTGTGAATGGTAGGTGACAGCAGCAGCACAGATCAACCATGTGTCCAGTGCAAAGCTCCACCTAAACAGGCTATCTTCCTCATCTGGCAGATGCGGAGAAAAGGACTTTCTCTCGGTATATATCCTGTGTCTACTCTTGCATCATTTTGTTCTGAAGAACATGTTTCTATTTGCTCACCCTCTCTGAGCTTGAGACACTGGGCTGATAGGTTACACACTGCATTTATCTAACTCACAGCACGCTGGGCAAAGGCACATCATTTAATTCTCTGATGAGTCACCCCCCCCCCCCAAACACACAAACACACACTGGCGACCACTACCACTCCCTCTAACCTCACTTCTTTCCTCCCCTCCTTCTTTATCTTGTCCACCTTGCACAGCCTTCATTGCACCCGACGATGACCCCCAGCAAGATGGCCAGAAGCCAATGAGGCCAGGTGACGGTCACAGTTATGATAAAAAATGTAAAAAATTAAATTTGCATTTATTCTATAACAAATTGACACCTTCAGCAATGATGTCAACACTTAAGAAGAAATGCAGACATTAAAAAATACAAACAAAAACCCCCCACATTTCCACGTATCCACTGCCATTAAAAAGTGAATGGGCTGCATTCTTTTTTTCCTGTTTCCTTTGTTTTTCCCACTCAAACAAAGGATAAATCCACATCTCTTCATGCAGAGTTCATCGTAGACAGTTATTTCTGGAGACGTTAATTTATGCTAAGCCCGTATTTGCCCCTGTGCGGCTACTGTGACATAATGTTATAAGTCAGGCTCGACACTAACAATATCCACAGGCTACTGGTCAGCTCCGTTTTTAGATGACTGTTGAATCATCTGAAAAAAGATGTCACTTGTTCGCTATTAAGTGCTTTGCTGTTTCACAGCCCGAGGCGATGGATAGCCAAGATAAATAACCTTCTTGTGATGCTAGCCAAATCCTTTCCTGGCTAAACATTGGAGTGTGACAATGAGTGCTGAACGCTGTTGTTTTTAGTTTTGCTCCACATTTTGGTGTCACAAGCAATGGCTGATGAAAACATTCATGTTTTATTATTGCCCACAAACACACTGTCAATGCAGCCCACTGAACTCTGTATGTCAAATTATATGGCTCTGGCGTTGTAGGCGTCAGCAAAGATATGGTCTCTATCAGCTGGCTGCAGTTTCTCCGTGTTGACAGTCAGCTCTGGTTGTTACAACTGCACTGAAGAGAAATAGTTGGACAGAGTACAGCGCATAGATACTTTTTTTCACCTTGTTTGATCATATCTTGTGCATTAACTCATCATTATATTTTTCCCCTTAACAAGTCACGGAGCTACAACCCTCAAAGAAAGCCATGTTTTTGTCCCCAGTACTAGAAATCAGTCTGTGTCATTCTGATGACACCACAACTGTCAGGCTGCCATGGAATCTCATCCACAGATACTTTGGGCCTGATCCACAAAAGACGCCTAAAATCACAAGCTTTATGGTGCCCTGGCAACGATGCTACACTTTTGTTTTGAAGGTAAACTAAGATATGCTAAGTGCATAAATGAGCTTGACTGGTTCTGCAGACACGCATTGGTCTTGCTGCTGTCTGATGGTGCAGGCATGATTAGCTGTGCAGAGGAAGTCCCACCAACGACTGAGTGCAACAAGAAGCTTCAGCTGGGAACCCTACAAATTTCATTTGCATGTTTTTTTTTTTTGTTTTCAGATGAGCAGACATACCATAATACTCTGCTCTACTCCCAGAGAAACTCAAAAAAGAAAACTGATTTACACTGTAAGCGATGAGGGACATGTTTTAAGGGTAAAAATAAGCTCAAAATTCTTTTTCAGTTAAAAGTTCGAGCTTATGTCTGAAGATGAAGTTGATTTCGTTTTAGTAAGTGCATGAACACTTGACAATATTTCAAACCTTTTGTATGAGTGGGAGCACACTTCAACACGACACTGAAACCTTGCTGATTTACTGTAAACTAATGAAGGGGGATCATATGTGATGGAGTTCAGTGACAGTTGCATGGAAAAACAGCAAAAAGGAGTTTGACCTTAAAGTGAGTTGCTGCATCGTTGCATTTAGTAATGAAGGACAAGCAGCACAAACATCACTGAGAGACTTGTACATTTGAGGTTCTGATTCATATTCTGATTGATGACAGCAGCATGTGGAACTTCCTGAGCAACTAGAACATCCAGTTTGTCAGCCCTCAGATCGGGCCTGACTAGAGAAGCATTGCTTCACAGTGAGGTAGGGGTGAGAGAAATGTTTGGTTGACAACACAAATAACTAGTTGTCTACCTTCTCTCACAGGTACCTGCACCACAGCCCCACCACTACGCTGGACCCACCCTGCCTGAGACCTGCATCCCCAGGCCAGTGGAACTCTTCCTTCAGTTACCAACAGAGTGCATCACCAGACTCATGACTCGGAGAAGGAAGCAGGTACAGTACAGGTACAGGAACAGTGGACCCACGTTGGGAGGGCAAAAGGAGCAGAGAAGGGAGGAGGGGAAAGCTTGCATCCTCCTCTGGCACAATGTTTGCATGGCAAGAAGAGACCTTATGAACCCACCAGACATGGCAGCTTCAACAAGGTCTAGAGATGAACCTGTTGGTGTATGATTGTCACATGGACGACCAGTCACTTGTTGACTTTTGATGTAAATGTGTGTATGTGTGTGACTGTTTGTCTCTGTTTGTGCTGTGATCTGTCCACGGTGTTTCCTGCCTTAACGTAGTGTTAGCAGGGATTGGCCCCTGTGTCCTGCAAGTGAGTTACATAAAATTGAATATGAAATGAATTGAGCTGAGTGTCTTTAAAAGCAAGACTCTTGTTTTGCACTTATATTTTGAGAAACAAAATCAACGACGCAGTAGGCTGTCATCCTACAACTGAAATTCCGCACAAAACTATAACATCAATGTTTTTCTCAACCTCATTGGGGCAAATGCTACAGAGTCACGGTCTCCTGGTTCAGGAGTCAGTTTGCTGTGCACCTGCTGCTCCCCATGCATGCATATGACTGCTGACAAGGCTTTTTAAAAACACACAGTATGGATTCAACTGAAGCTAAAATCTATTAGTGTTGGGTTTAGGGCTGCAGCCCAATTTCCTTTTCCACCCTGTTGCTAACTGAGAAACTGACCATGTGCTGCTCACTGAGAGCAGGATCATGCCACCACACTTTGAAGATGGCGCACCTTCCTTCAGTACCAATGCAAAGTGTGATTGCTGGTATGGGGAGTGGTTTTTCCTCATTGGACATCATAAAGGGCAAGCTTTCAGATACGTTCATTTGAGTACACATTTGCTAAGAGGTGGAGCTAGACAGTGAGAGAGGTTAAAGTGTTTTTATCTCCTTTTTGGGCCTCTCCACATGCTCAGAGACTTATATTATTGTTAAAAACCCATTAGAAAGGGAACTTTGCACAACACCGGACCTTTAAATATCTCAGATTTCCTGCACGTCCTGAGTGTGGACCGAGAATTTCTGCCGATGGTTGAAATATTTCTGCGAGGACACTGAAAGGCTGAGGCCCTGTCAATTTTATTGAAACAACCAGTGTTACATCTGAGCACTCTGGCTCCAAATACAGGCAAAAAGGATCTTTTGTGGCAATTCTGATTTGATCATTCCATGTACAACACTGAGCATTCCTAAAGAATCGGTCTGTTTGAATTGGGAGGGGCACCTGGACAGAAGGCTTTGTACAAACTGGTCCCTTATCTGTGGACATGCAACCCATAGATTTCTGTATCTTCGTCCCCTGGACAACAGACGTCCTTTGTGTCAGGCTTGGATAAAACAAGTGAACAATACTGGAAATGAACCTTGGTTTTTGGACATGATGTGATGAGAAAGAGAGCATCTGTTGGAGCAATTGAACAAGCAGCAGCCTGACTGTCACCCACCACCCCCACCCTCCCCACTCCGAATCTCACAGTTCAAAAGGCCGTCTTTATTGTGTCTGCTCACTGTGACCCAATCAGCGATGGCAAGGCCGATGTGGGAGAGTGGCTGAAGGGTGAGCACAAAGCAAATTGTCACTATGATCAATGAGTGATACCAGTGAGAAGGCTTTTATTTTCTCTTTCCCTTCATTTGCGCTTAATTTCACTAAAACTGCAGGCACAGGGGCACCACAGTGGAGCCTACTAATTTTTGGTGACCAGATGCACGAGTGCCATTCTGGCACAACACACTTTTGGGAAGGAAAAAAAAAAAACCTGGAGCAGGATGAATAGTCTGGTTTCTCTTTGGCGTCATCACAGACATTCAACCAGGGGGGCAGGAAGCAGCACTCAGAGCAGCTTCAAAGCAAAGAGGCCAATGAAGCCCTTTTTGATCCCGTGTCATAAAATGTCTTCGCACATGCCCCCAGTGTACATTTGGAAATCTGGGTAAATAACAACCCTAGGATGGATATAGTTGTTTGTAATCACTGGGCTTTTCAATGAGATCGCTGTATCTAAGAGGTTATGTGACAGCTGGCCACTTGGAAGTAGCTGAAATCCTTTGTACATCAGGCATGGAAATGGGTCTCACACATGGTATAGTTTATAACACATTTGGATTTTGAAGTATGTAGCCACAATAGGAGTTATGATGCTCTCACTACAACCAGTGTCTGATCTCCTACAGCTTTAATTACATGTATGTAACTTTAAATCAGTCCCCCTCTTTAACCTGGGAACTGTGAGATGGCTATAAAGGACAGAAGGTATTTTTTTATATGTGAAAGAAGACAATTTGTTTTCTTTTGGATAACGATAATATTCTCTTGGGCCAACTGTTAATTGATTTTAATTGAATATGTTCCAAATCACTAACATGGTTTTGCCGTAGCTGATGATGAGCCATATGAAAGCAGTAAAGAAAAAAGTTTTCAACAATTAATTTTGTTTGGGGGTTCTGAGGTGCTCAAAACATTCACATTGTTGAGATTGACAGCGAGTAAAGTTTGGTGATCGACAAATAATTGTTCGAAGAGCAATAAGTATAAAAATTATAATTCTCTACTATAATTTAATAATTTCGGGGCACCACCCTGTAATCAGGGATCAATGACTAAACCTATCAGTCTCTGAAATAAAGGGATTTGTCAAAGAAATCACTAAATTGAAGGGTGAAATCAAGCACTGACTGTACAACCAGCAGTTATCACAATAATGTCCACAATAATCACTTAAAGGCTTCATCTTTCACACAAAACCATTTATTATACACTGCATTTCATCTCACAAGCCACACACTATCAATAAACGCAAGGCTAAAGCTATCTATAAAAGCGTACATATTAAAATCACACTTCAGCGTTCACAGCAGCATCAGGGAAGAGTGGTTGAGGAGTACCTGAGTGCGTGTGTGTGTGCGCGCGCGTGCACGCATGCGCGTAGGTATATGAGCGTGAGTGAGAGCACGGCCGTAGGTGTGTGTGTGTGTGTGTGTGTGTGTGTGTGTGTGTGTGTGTGTGTGTGTGTGTGTGTGTGTGTGTGTGTGTGAGAGGAGGCGTGGACAGAGGGGCAAAATGAGGGACGGACGGTCACGGAGAGTGAGAAGAGAAGATGGCACGCATGACTCCGTCACGTGATGTGGCGCACCAAGTCTGAGCAAGACAATGGTCACAGCTCCGCCTGCTCTAAGTGTTCCTTTAAAGGGCACACAAGGTAGCACCAAGTGACTGAACACACTTAACACTCAAAGGGAGGGTAGCTCTTGCTTGCCGGGTTGTGTACACTGGCGATGGCGGGTTCTCTGCAGCAGCTTGCAGGTCACGGGAGTTATGCGGTGTAGTGATGTGTGTATGTGCGGGTGCGTATGTGGTTAGTAAAGGAGCGAGAGAGAGAGAGAGAGAGAGAAAGAGAAGCGCGTGCACTCCACAGTGGCTTGAGGGAAACTCGTTAATAGCACAATCGGCGTCCTGCAGCCTAAACGCGACACGCACGGCCAGTAGCACAATGTTCACCCGGCAGATCAAGCAAAGCGGCTTCTGGCGGAAACAGTTTCCTTTACAGATGGACCCGACGGTCCTTGAAGCAAATAAGCAAAGAGAAACAAACCCAGACACGGAAACAGTTTCAAGAAAAACCCAGTTCATGCTAAGCTAACAGTCTCTGCCCAGACACAAAGCTCTCATACTTGACGTCGCTTGTCGTGACGAGTGTGCTTCCCGGTCTTGCCGATCCCTTGATGGGGAACGTGCGAGGCAACCTGCAGCGTCCTGCAGGTGGGTGATTTTAGGCTGGCTTCAAGGGGCAGCGAGGGACCAACCCGTAGGAGAACCGGGGAGAAAGTCTTTTCTCCGTGTCTGCCAGATGAGGAGGGTAGCCGGGTTGTCCAGGTCCCCCCCCCCCCGCCCCCCCTCGGTGGCCTCCAGGCTCCGAACTCACGTAATCACCAGAACAAAAAGGGGGAGAAGAGTGCAAAGCGCTGCGCTACATTTGGAGCTGTGACGTCAGCGGATCTCCTGCAGCAAGGCCGTGGCTCCACCAATGAGGGACGTGACTTGGAACCCAACCCAAGTCTGACACTGAAGCACGTATTATTCTGCACACTATCGCTGCCTCATTGAGAGCACCTACCAAATCTGTAGCACGAATGAGCTGGTGGTCCACCATCTTGGCAAGCTGAGTATGGCAACACCATTTGGACCAACAACATGTAACTGCACATTTTCAGCTGCAGCCGGAGGAGACAGGAGATCCACAGCGCTTATTCAACATGCGCAAAGCCATGGTTGACATGGCTTAAAGACTTCTCATAAGACAGCCAACGATGGCAACACTTTTCCTGCCTGAAAGTCAGGAAAGCTACTGAATGAATGATGGCATGAATGGCATAAATGAATATTGTGAGAAAAACACTTCAACACAACAATCAGGGATCTCCTCAGTGATGAAACTCAGTCACTGGCCTACTCGCACAGAACAATGGAGCCGTGAACTGGAGATTATTTCAGGAAAATGGTCACCAGAAGCACCCAGAAAAGTTTGCCTTCAGCACTCTTGAGATGGAACTGAAGGATTTTAGTTACTAGTAATGAGATGTTTCTATTGTTTTCTTATTTTCTGTTAAAGATTAGGTTAAAAGTTCACCGTCAGAGTCTCTGAATGGCTTCAATTAGATAAAGGATTGTGACAGTGTCTGTTTTTTTTCAGTTGCCTTTTCGGGTGGGGGTTTTGAGTCTCCGAGCTAATATCTGATTTAGCAGTCATGGTCATATTGTGCTGCAGTCCCATTCCTCAAAAACACATTGAATGATGATTCCCATCTTGCACCATTTACCCATCCATTCTTCCTAGCTGTATAAATAAGGTCTTTATGGCAATGAAAAAAAGAGGAATCCAGAGCTGCAGCACTGCCAATTGGTCTCTGTCCATCTGGTAGATACAATCTTTACAGCAAGCCCTGGTCTCATTACAGACAGTAAGGAAGTATAATTTCTCTTTCTTTGGCTCGTCATGAAAAAAAATTTACTTTGGGTTTGATTTGGGAAAAAATAAATGCATTCCTTCCAGACATGTTCCTCCTGAATTCCCCCTTCTAACGGATGAGGAGCAGAAAACACATGTGCTAGAATTACAGTGACTGTCAGTGCAGGGCAGGGAGAAAACGTTTTACCTGTTTGCTTTGTGCCTTGATTTTCTTGTCTTTATCCATTTTAACGTCTGGAAAAGCAAAACAGTTTAAGTTAAGTTGTTTTTTAGTTCCGACTTAGTTCTGGTGGTGCAGGGTGCATTTGCAAAATAGTGTAAATAATCATCAGGTTGTAAAAAACAGCAACAAATGGATGAATGAACGAATGAACAGATTTATTGTCATTGGACCAGTGCACTGGAACAACGACATTACATTTTGACCTGTCCAAGATTGAACAGATACAAACAGAAACATGACATACAGGACAGGAGGATGTTCAGCAGCCATGTTAGGTGCTCCATCCACAGATACATGGTGAAAAGACAACATTGGGAGAGATGGTCGAAAAAAAGGAACACTCTACCATGCCCTCTACAGGGGACGTAGCAGAGAGTAAAAAAAGCGTCTCTCTGCAGTTCATCCAGGGCGACGTTGCAGAGGAGCAGCTCCAAGGCCACCCTCGGGGACCCGGAATTAGGATAAGGGAGAATGTTTTTGTTTCAGGCGAGACATGTTTTTGTCTGCCTGAAGTCCACAGCAGGTCCCACAATGGCGGTTGCAATTCATTCGAATCTTTTGTTAGTTACCCCCAATCTGAATCGCCAACTTTTCCAATGTGGTACCCAACTCAACTATGCTGGCTGACATCATCTCCAGTTTGCCCATCAGGGCCTCCTGTCTTCGTGCCATCTCGCACAGAGTCTGAGTGTTGATGGTTCGGAGCAACGGCTCGGACGGCAGCCTGCCGACAGCTGCTGCCAGCTCTCGGTTTTGCCGGAAAACCAGGAATCCACCAGCTCCAATCAGCAGAAACCCAATCACAAAAAAACCCAAATATGTAGAGGTCATCGACGTCCTCCACAGAGAGAACAGAAAGGCACAAAACGCTCCATGTACTCCAGGGGTCCAACGAGCAACCCGCAAGGGTGGGTCCCAGCCGGACAAGATGCAGCCCCTGCATCCTGCCTCTGGGTTGAAAAAATCTTGGCGATTGCATTGAGAGACTTGCCGATCAGATCCATGATGTTTCAGGATTCAGGAGAGTGCAGAGAGAGGCTCTAAGGTGCGACAAGATGATGATAGCAGACAGGCAACAAGGGCAGGGGAGGGAGCAAAGAGAAGCACTTCTGCACTCATTGAGAGCCAGAAGAAGTTAAATATATCCCACTTCCTCCAAACTTTAGCTTAAGCTTTCTTGCCTTTGAGCTGATTATGAACATGACATCAGAAATCCTGACTGCTATATGGTGCACACTCCCAGTGTATGGAATTATTTAATTAAAATGCTCAATACTAGCGTGCTGTTTGGATGCAGTTAGTTCTTTTTCACTTCCTGTGAATGCATCAGATCTTGTGATGTCAGGTTGGAGAGGCTTGGAGTCTATCAAACAAGGAGTTACTGAGGTGACTGTTGGGGATGGGGGAGACTTGCCTCTGATTGGTTTGCACAAGTAAAGATGGGTTTTATTCTGCCAGCAGGGTTGTATGTCTCAGGTAATTGCTGGGAGTGCAGCAGCTGTTGTTTATTGACAAACATAAAAATGAAGGATATTTCATCCATTCACCAGCTGTGCCACTTGTGCCACTTAAGGGTCGCACGAGGTGCTGGAGGTAACCCCTGCTGGCTTAGGGTGGAGGCAGGGTCCACTCTGGACAGGCTGCCAGTCAAAGGTTAAGTCAGTTTTAGTTTACAAACATAATCTTGGTAAAAACACAGTAAAATTTAATCTGAACTGTATTAGGTTCCACTTGCATGACATCACCGGCCCTACGAGGAGAATCCAGGATCGACAATTAAAACATCATAACATTGGTCAGTTCGGTTTTTATTCACACATGGTCTCAAATGTGTGTAAAGAGGCTTGGTGTGGTGTTACATAATGTATTGGTAATGCACTGTGAAATCACACTTTTTGGGACAAGCTTACTTTCTGGCCTTATTCTACCAAATCTGTTAAGAATGATGTGCCTATTTGTATTGCAACAGAAAGCTGAGTCAGACAAATGGGTTATTGTATTGGTCGTGTGTTGCCCAATAACAATGATCTCCAAACAATACATGCAAATGACAAAGACTACAGGCCTATTATTCTTCATATTTTTCCCCCTACATAAGAAAGAGAAAATGATAAACACACCAGTGTGCATCCACCTCCATCGACAACTGTTCCTCTCTGTGGCTCCTATGGAAAATCCAATTTTACACACCATGGCCTTTGTAGATTACTTTCTATTTCCTCAGCCCAATTTTTATGAAGACATCGTGATTTTATTAACCAGCAAATACAGTTCTGTGTCACATAGTATGCATAGACATACATAAAGATCCATCAAACGGTGGCTGAGAGATTGAGATGCGGCTATTAAATCAGAGCAGTTAGTGCAAACCTGTTGTGGTGCACAGGAGCTGGCCCATAGTCATAACTCTGCCGCTGCTATAGGACTCCCTGAAGTGCCCGCCGATAAAATTGTGCCTCATCATTGCATGTTTGTGACATTCAGAAAGGCAATGTTCATCACTTATGTCCCATAAACGTCCTCTTGACAGATAAGTTCGACATTTGCTGGGCAATTTCAAAGAGACATTCTGTTGTAAAACTTCGCAGTGGCCCTGAAAGAGAGAGGGATGGAGTAAAAAGAACTTAATAAAGTTACAGAAGAGTTGAAGTATTAATGGGAGGTATACAGATGAAATTACATTGAAAGATATGGAGCAAATGCAAAACAAAACCCTATATTCCAGGAATATTACTTCTGCAATTACCAAAGGCAGCACTTTCATGTGAGTGTTATTGGGGACAAAAAAGGGAAAGCTGTTAACAAATTATACACAAACCAACTTTACGGAATTTGAAAAGACTTCCAGTTCTCGCTGCTCGACGGGTTTAAGCAGACTTTTGTCTGATGACTAAAAAGACTGGCGACTGAACAAATCAAACTCTCATAATGGTGACCGTTTAGTAAAGGATAAACAGACCAGTCAGTGGCAGTAATGCTCCAATTTGTTGTTTGCCAACCACCAATAACACAAAAAAGGAGAGGAGCCAGAAGTAAAATGACGACTCTCTGCAGTTGTCTGTGTTGCTATCAGCTTGGTAAACAAGAGGTTTGGATCAAGTCTCACCAGCATCATTGGTCTTCTCATTACTTCGGAGTAGTACAAAGAGTAAAGGTCCATCAATCAGTTCAGTGAGGTCAGGACCAATGGAGCTGGTCCGGTCCTGTAGCTTCCCTAAAAGTTTTTGGACTTCAACTGTCCACAAAATTTGTTTTTTTTCCTACATGCACTACATTTGCAATGAGACAATGAAGGGGTACTTTTTGAGTCACTGACTCAAGGTCCTGCTGAATTTGCTTTCTAGAAGACCCAAGCTTTTCTGCTAGAGGGTAAAAATGTTGCTGTTACATTCATGTACTTAAGTTGGCGAGTCCCATGCTGTAGGCTGGGAATGTCAGACAGCTGAAGAAAATCGGAGAAGTGAGAGAAGCGAAGCCGAGGTCAAACGAGGTAGTAGTGGACTCACTGTAAACAGCATTGCTGCAGAGCAATGCAAAGTACATGATGCACTGGGTCATCGAGAGTTGACAACAAGGAAGAGAAGTGAGGCTCACACACGGAATTAAAATCAAAGCAAGTGTACTCCACAAGACAGAATTAAGGTCCTTGACAAATGTTAAGGTTGTGACAATGAGCCATTGTCACCCTACTTTTGACAAAAACCCTGCAAACTTCAGCTGAGTTTTTAGAATCATACTGGGTTGCATACGAGGCTCTGTGCAGGAGGTCTGACCAAAGTAATGGTATGAACATGATTATTGTAAACTGTAACCAAAAAAGTATCCTCATTAATAGAACCATTAACAAATAGTTTTTGGTGCTTGTCACAACACTGGAGTAAACCCAAATGCACAACATCAGGCAAGCAGAAATTAGTGCCCACACTTATTGTAAAAAAAATAAAATAAAAATTGCAAAGTAAAACAGAGAGGAATTCCCATAACTCAACACAAAAGTGAAACAGAAAAATCAAAGAAAGAACCGAGGGAGTGAAAATGAATACAATCAGGCACAACTGAAGCACGTCAAGGCAGGAGGGAAAGAGGGAAGTCAAGGAGCTTGAAAAGAGAGACAATGACTTCAAAACAAATCAGGAAGTAACAAAACAAAAAAGGTGGAAACTGATAGTGCTAAAAAAAAAATTCACAGAAGTAGTATTTAGAGTAACTGTTTTTGCTTTGTTTAATTTGCATTCATGTTATTTCTTGTCTATTCCCACCGTCTTCCTGATTCTTACTTACAACTGGTATAAGAAATTCTTCTTGGATCATTGCCTTGTCGAGGCATGTTGGCTTGGAGGGCCTTGTGAAATCCAGAGCTAAACTGTCAAAATCAATACCGTAAGCTTCTGGTTGGCTCACCAATGGTGGATAGTTTGGAAGCAATGGCACAGGCCTCTTAAAAGAAAGCCCAATGAGAATAAAATGCAAACCAACCCTTCCTCTTTCCAGAGCAGGGTCACCTGGACTCCCCCTCCTTCTCCTCCTCCTCCTCCTCCTCCTCCTCCTCCTCCAAAGGCAGGTCTGGATATGAAGTTGATCTGCAATCAACTGGTGGCAGGACAGTTTGTGTAGAGTGCCGTTGTGTTCCTTCATGCAGCGTGACAGTCTGGGCAGCCACACAGCACCACTTACAGGCTCTTCAAACACTGGGCAGAACAACTTAAGCTCCAAGTGCCAGTTAAAAGGAAAATGGATCGTTTCTACAACAAGGGAAAGGAAGGTTAAAGGTACAAGCTAGAGGCATATTCACATACAATGTCATCTCTGGAAGCACAATATATATTGCATATTACACTTCTGACAAATGCTTACTGAGCCTTAGGCCTTGTTTACACTGCCTTCCAATAAAATGGACTGGGCTTGCAAATGTCAGAGTTCATGTTGTTTCTGCTTTGTGCACATGGAATCTGATTTTTAGGAATCCGGATACAATGAGGACAGGAAAAATTAGAACTTGGGGCTGAAGTGTGTCCAAGGACTTAGTACATATTCTTGGTATCAAAGCGAATAGTCAGGGCCAGTCATTGGAAATATTTCTGACACTCTTGAAGTAACATTTATAGATTATTCAAGTACTTTAAAGTGGAGGGTAAAGATCACAATTACAACAAATGATATCAAAATAAAGTGGCTGGCATTTCGAGGAGTAGTAGTGTTGTCCTGAAATTTGGATACTGCTTCCTCATAAAGTGGTTTTGTGCTTGTACTTACGAAGGTCAGTCGCAACTGATTACACTCGTGGAAAGTTAAGACTCTTGGACTGCATAGTCCTTTATCATGTTTGTTTTTTGGATCACTGAGACAAGTCTCGGACCAAATGCACGTTTGGCTGGGGAAAAGGGCATATAATCTCTTCATTCATGCCTTGGCCTCACAGCTTCCTCTCCTCTGTTTCTCATTGCTTTTATTCCAACATGGACATTGAGCTGAGTGATGAACCCTCGTCCATTAGCCTGGCTCACCTTCTCGCACAGCCTGGCACTGTGAACAGTGATTAAGCATACTTTCTACAGTGTAACACACTAATTCAGAAAAGGGCCCAAAGCACAACTGCTCTCTTCAATGATCATATTTTTCTGGGTAATTAGTGTGGCATTTTTGTTCCCTGCGAGAGCAATCTATTTTAGCCAACACAAAGAAGTCTTTTGTTGGAAATATACTCGTTTGTTTCACAGCCATATTGTCAAGTCCACTCAGGGTAAGACTCAGACCGCATTTTTCTTGGATATGTTCGTTTCTATTCTTAGTGATGAATGTGATCATTTTATCCTGGTCTTTTTGTTCGTACTCTGTCTTGAAAAATGACATTACACCATATGTAAGAACTCTCCTTCAGATCTCAGACGTCAAACTATGCTGATTCTGATGTCAAAGGTGACGTCTAACTACAAAATTCCTTCAGCCACTATGTGAAGCCCTTGGATGAATCTGTCTGAGGAATTCATTTTAGTTCTACATCCCCCACATTGAACATGTCCCACGATGATAGGGAGAAGCCACAAAAAAATTTGTGTCATTGTTGCCATCTTGATTTTTGAAAACATGAGTCTTGATCAAAACATAAACATTTTGAACATTTGCCTTAAGAATCTGTTCAACAGGCTGTCAACACAGTTTTTGCAGTAGAAGTATCTCACAAGTGAACAAGGAGGGCACATGGAAGAGCGTATATCTCCACCAAGACACCTTCACCTTTCCTGCTTTAACCTCCTTTGCACACTGCATCGTCTTAAAGAGTGACACATGATCTAAAAATACTCCACATCATATATATATATATTTTTTTTTAACAGCACAGGACAAGATCAGCAGTGCAAAATAGGGATGGGGAACAGCATTCCTTTTACTGACTCAGGTCCTCATGAGTCACTCACCAAAGTGTACCGGGTGTATGAGTCACTTGAGTCAGCGTGCAAAAGCACAGTTTGTGCATACAACTTCCATTTACTCCTGCTCCTTGCACATCAGTGCTCAAGTGCTTAACTGCCCATTTACATATCTATGGTGAGGAAACAACCCCCCACAGTAAACTATGTAAAGAAGTGGTCTGATGAGGCCACTCAGGCGCTGCAAGACTGCTTTGAGACCGCGGACTGGGATGAACTGTGCGGCCCGCTTGGTGAGGACATCGAAATCATGACTGACTGCATCATGGACTATATAAACTTCTGTGTAGAGAACACTGTACCCACCAGGAAAGTACAGTGTTTCTCTAACAGTAAAACTTGGGAGACTCCTGAGCTGAAGGCTCTCCTGATACAGAAGAGGAGGGTTTTTGGACCAGGGGACAAAGAGGAGTTGAGGAGAGTACAGAGGGAGCTGAACAACAAGCTGAGGGACGGTGCAGACCAGCTCTGTCATGTGCTTCTGCATATTTACCACCTGAGCCTGAGTCTGGAGAGGGTCCCATCACTGTGGAAGACTTCCTGTGTCATGACAGGCAGCACAACCCAGGGAGCCAAACCACTTTAGACCTGTGGCCCTCACTTCTCATCTGATGAAGACCATGGAGAGGATCATCTTCAAAAACCTCCACCCCCTGGTAAGCTCACATCTGGACCCACTGCAGTTTGCCTATCAACTGGGAATTGGAGTGGATGACGCAGTGGTCTACCTGTTGCGCAAATCCCTGACTCACCTGGAGGAGACCGGCAGTACTGTGAGAGTCATGTTTTTTGACTTCTCCAGTTCTTTCAACACAATCCAACCTTCACTACTCAGAGGGAAGTTGGAAGGGGCATGAGTTGACTGTCACCTGGTTGCATGGACCATCGACTACCTCACCGATAGACTGCAGTATGCGAAGCTTCAGGACTGTGAGTCGGATGTGGTAGTCTGCAGCAAAGGGGCTCCACAGGGTATGGTGCTCTCCCCTTTTCTCTTCACCCTGTACACTTTGGACTACCGTTATAGCTCTGGGAGCTGTCACCTCCAGAGGTTCTCTGATGACACAGCCACCTTTGGGTGTGTGTCTGAGGGGGACGATCAGAAGTACATGACCGCAACCAATTACTTCGTCAGATGGTGTGTGTAGAACCATCTCCAGCTCAACGCCAGTAGGATGAAGGATATGGTCATTGACTTCCACAGGAAGTGCACAGGTGAACATTCAGGGTCTTGACATTGAGAAGGTACAGATACTTGGGTGTTCACCTCAACAACGAACTTAACTGGTCCACCAATACAGCTGTCATACACAGGAAGGGCCAAAGTTGTCTCCACCTGCTGAGAAGACTGAGGTCCTTTGGAGTGTACAGGACTCTATTCAGGACATTTTACGACACTGTGGTGGCCTCAGCTCTTTTCTATGCAGTGGCATGCTGGGGATCAGGGAGCTCAGACAGGGACAGAAACAGACTGAACAGGTTGGTCAGGAGGGCTGGCTCTGTCCTGGACTGGTCCCTGGATCCCGTTGAGGAGGTGGGTGAGAGGAGGCTATTAGCAAAGCTGTCATCCATCATGGACAACCCCTCTCACCCACTACATGAGACAGTGAGGGCTTGAAGCAGCTTCTTCAGTAGCAGACTCAGGCTTCCAACCTGCAAGAAGGAGTGCTACTGCAGGTCATTCCTTCCATCTGCAACAAGACTGTACATCATCAGCATCACTGGCTGATGCTTTCCCATCATCTCTATACAGTCTATCTTTGCACAGTAATCTGCACATCAATAGGCAATTTGTTCATTTCCAAGTATAAATATGAATTCAGATTTGATTCAAATCAGCACAAACTACATGAAAACCAAAGAAAGAATGAATAAAATAAACAAAATTAAATGTATAAAGAAATACAGATAATGAGGCCACAGAACATTTTTTGTTCAATATAAACAAAGAGTTTAATTCCATATTTAATATATGCTCTTCTTTTAAAATGTGCTTGCTGCTTGTTCTCCTTTTAAAGTTACGTAGAATGTATTTTCCAATTCAAAATTCAATTGTTTCTCTTTATCTGTGTTTTGTCTGGTTACTCTTAGTCCCTGCAAGCATGCACTTTTTTTTAACCATGGAGGACTTGGTGAAGTGAAAACCTCCACCATGTCACACATCCAGCTAATGCCACTCGAGATGCTACAAGTTTACCGTTTGGCAGCATCGCATAGCAACAAGGAGCCTTCTGAAGACTGACTGCTGAGGTAACCCTCAGAGTCTTAGACGTCTTCAAGCTCCAACGCACCTGAACCAAACCAATCCCTCTTGAGCAGGTTTCTACAGAGCTCTATGACATCACACTCATTTAAAGCAGGTGTGTTGGAGCAGAGACACGTCTGAGTGTGAGGAAGAAAGGTACTGCTAGTCAGCCAATGGTTTCTCCTGGTACCATCTGAACTCGTCATGAAGGCAGAGCAGTCCTCCGCCTGAATATCTGTCAGTGTTACATGCATCTTGTTTTCACTGCCTTCAAGTGTGCAAATATTAGGCACACACACAGGCACACGTCCTGTCTGCTTTTGTGTGTGTGCGTGCGTGCGTGTGTTCCCAATGGGATCAAGATCAGGTTTGAATCCCTCCAGTTTTGCAAAACTCAACTTCAGCATTTTCTGTCGGCTTTAATTAGTTATTTCTGTTTGCCTGCAACTGCTCCGGAGTGTTTTATGTAACATACCTGAGAGAGAAAAAAGAGAAAAGAACCCATCATCAAACCTGCCTCATTATCATTCATCTCATTTAGTCTGTGATCAGCCCTGCCTAGTTTGTGAAAACAGCTGCTCAGATCTTGCTGCTCCGTACGCCGCAATCAGAGAATCATTGCATGAGTCAGAGTCCCCATGTGGTATGACCTGCTGTGAACACGGCCATTATCAGGTGACTGAAAACACTGGATGTGTACAGAGATAAAACATTATGTGCATCAAGCTTCCTCCCAGAGTATTTGAGCCTTCCGCAATTTCCTCAACCCACTGAGTGAAATAGTGCAGCGATATATTCAGTTGCTCTGTGCATATGGCTGCAAACTTGGGAAGCAGGAGTTTACTTTCCCAGACAAGAAATTTCCTCTTTCTTTTCACATTGAGCACATCTGTGGAAAGACTTGTAAGTTTGCTTCTTGGGTTTATTGTAGCAGAATAAGTTAGACAAGAACAAGTTCTCCTCCTCCTTAAAGTGGCTCTATTATACACATTTTGGATGTCTGTCGTTGTATGTAAGTCCACAATGACAGAAATTCATCAAGCTCTTTTTCTCAAACACCATGATTCATTATATCTCGGTCGTCTCCTTCAGCCCTAATAGAAGCCCCTCTAGAAACAAGCAGAATGAGGCTCTTCCGCATTCAGCCCCACCCCTACAGTGTTGCAAGATGCCCATGATTGGGCCGTTGTCGGGAGCACACACATAGACATTCTCGCCACAGAGACACCGGCATTACTTGTAAACAAACCGAGGCTGATTGCTACGTCTGTTAGCATCCCCCGTCAACAGCTATCCTTCAGCTTGGGTCTGTTCGCATCCCCCCCGTCCACAGCTATCATTTAGCTTGGCTAATTACCAGCTGTATGGAGCCTAGACATTCCGTTTATGAAGTAAGTCAGTGTAAGTTATTTCTTCTCAGACAGTTTTTTCTAGTATTACTTACAGTGTGTGGCTCCGGATCAGAAACGCGGTCCTCCTTGATTGAGGGGACGGACCCTTGTTTCACTGAAAGCTTCTGTGCAAATCTGCCATCGTACTGGCCCTTATTCAGCCAGCAGTCGTTGGTGAAATGACGATCACAAACACATTGGAACAACTCTGCATCTGGTTCCCGAAAACAAACTCCATCCATTGCTGTCTGGCCGTAGTTTCATTAGGGAATTTGAACAAGTGTAACTTTCCGACACAGCCGAAGAAACACTTGTGTGACATGTTGTTGATGAAGGATGCGTCGCGATAACTACTTGACAACCACTTCAGGAAAGGTGAGCTGCTTCGCTTCTCATGAATGCACACAGTTTAGAGAAGTCGTCCAATCACTAAGCTCCACGTTTGTGACGTCACTAAAAAAACCGATGTGAAAAAAACTTTCTGAAACCTAACGTTTTTACCACCACAGAAACTGCATGGACACACTAAATATCTCAAACATGAGTTTATGTAAAAAGAAAGGGCGTTGTTTACTTGTCAGAATGAGCTTTCAACACTATTACGCTACAAATAGCAAAAAAAAAAAAAAAAAAGTCGAAATAGCATAATCGTGCCACTTTAAGAAACCCCGACAGGATTGAGGGGATTGGCACCATGCTGCACAGCAGACACTGTTTCAGGAATTATTCCGCCTGACGTCACTGATGATTACAGAGTATTGGGTGGATCTCCCATGACACGAGAAGGTTTTCAAACTGAGCCCATCACTTTTTCCATCCATCCAACTGTTTCATTATGTATCCGGTCCTCCATCCTGACAATGAGTAAAAGGCACCTTGGATGTATAGTTCACATAAATTAATGAGGACCTCTCAGGTTTAAGTGCATGAACGAATATTCCAGAAAGTTGCAACATTTCTCAACAGACAGACATGCAGCTTCAGTAAACATGCCAGCAACCATAATCCAAGAAAAAAAGCATTGTTTTCTGTGTTGGCTGATCTTTAAATACACTTTCTACCCTGGAGGTGCTTTTCCCACCAGGCGAGCCAAACAGGCAACTAAACTCCTCTGTCATCTTTAAAAGGCTAAATTCAAAGATCAAGCAATTTGCTGTGAGTATGTTGAAGGTAATTCACATCTCCATCTTTGTTGCACACAGTCATAGGAAAACCTCCAGAAAAGATACATGATGTCAATGTTGATGACTCATTGGTACACGGTAGCTTGTATTTAATTGTTTGGATTGTGATGAGTGGAAATTACTTGAAATCAGTTTTTCAAGTCCTTCAGCTCTGTGGATGGAAACAAAAAGTCCCATGAGATTTCAAATCTTGCGGCTCACAATGTCTCATATCTATAAACTCCAAACTTGTGTTCTTTTAGCGCTCAGTGGTCAAGCTGTTCATAAATGAATCATGTGTGTTACTTTGTGGTCTGCAGGGGAATTATTTCAGAGGTTTTTGAGTAGGGTCATAGAACATTTCCTGTTCATCAGGGTGGAAACACCCACTGGGTTGCAAAAGGAGCAGACTCAGAAGACTCCAATGACTAACTTCCAATCTGAGAATCATCAACCAAATGATTGCGGAATATTCTAAATAGGAGAACTCTAAGCGGACAAGTAAAGCTCAATGTTGAATTTTCCAACTCTGTTGAAGGTTTGCATTGATTGGAAAAGCTTGTGTTTTTCTTGTTCATTGTTTAATCATGTTCGCCTTCATCTCGATATAATTGCTTTTCACAATTATTACTGAAGGCCTTTGTCGTGACAAGGATTCTGTGTGCGCTGAGTAGCCCCTGCTGCACTGAGCGAAGCTTCCCTGGTGCTCCCCGAGAACCTCAATAATGTAGGGTGATAAAAGCAGCACCTTTTTTTTCAAGTTGAAGACAGGAGAATGGCAGAGAAATGCTAATTTACAGTGTGAATTCATGGAAAAAATACACCATAGGCAGCAAATACAGGATTATGATCCACAGAGCTGTTCAGCACAGCCAATATTTATACAAAGAAAATCTGGGCTCTAATTGCATGAAATTAATTTAGTCAACGATGGTACAGCATATACAGTGTTTAGAAACGCATGGTGGGTAGTGGAACAAGGGAAACGCCATCGTAAAATAATCCAGCTGCGGGATGAGACAGATCTCTAACTAGATATGGAAGAAGAGATGAATAGATAACAAAATTACCTGAAATATTTATAACCTCTGTCTCTTTCATCACTGCTTCCCTCATAAGCCATTAAAGGGCCCTTTTGGGACCTCTTAATTGAGTTCCTTTTCAGAGCTGAATATGAAAGGCTTCTTTTTATTCCCCCCACCCCTTTTCATCTGAAGAATGTGGTGATTAAAACGCGGAGAATGGAAGTTCTAGTGGGAAAGTTCATTGCAATCAGGGGTGAAACTTGAGTGATTGACTGAGTCCTTTGTAAGACATTAAGAACAGACTGACAGCTGCAGATCTGCTCCTCATAGGTCGCAGTGATGACACTGTAACTTTTCTAGAAGTAGTATTACTTCTGGGCACAGCACAGTTGTGCCATGCTTAGCACTGTTGTCCTGCCCTGAGACGAGGGAGCCGCAGAGTCCATACACCTATTGGGGGCTCCACGTCTGAAGGCTGCGCGTTCTTACCTGGACTTGTTTCCAGTTTCTCTGCATTCCACTGATAAGTCCTATGTGACATTCACTGGTGACCTCACACTGTCTATAGGCGTGCGTGCGTGCGTGCGTGCGTGCGTGCAAGACCCTAAGTGTCTGTAATCTGTTGCAGCTGTTCCCCTTAGCTCAACCGTGTTTGTTGCATGTGTGTTACACAAGTGTGTTATAAATCTTCTTGCTTGCTCCTGTAAAATCTTTTCCTGGCTCTGTGCTTCAGTGTTTTCACTAAAGTGAGAGGAAATGACACATTCCATACATGTCCGAACAGCTGCCATCCTTCTTGCCATTTCAAATTTTTGGGGAGAGAACTTAAGCAGCTCAAACTGAAGACTCCAAAAAGATCCTTTAATAACCTGGCTGTTCAAGTCACACACGTCTGTTGTCCTTCTGGCTGCCTATCATTGACTGCAGAATTGAATGACTTTGTCACTGGTACACTCCAATGGCTGAACATGCGCTTAACTGGTAACAATGTGTGCAGCAAACTGCAACTTCGTTATTAGATCACTTTGATTTACATTTTGAGAGTCGATGTAAATTGGAGGAAGAGAGTTGGTCAGCAGGTCGAGTCGTGAGAGGTGAGGTGGCATGCTGTGAGATCGCGAGATTTTGAGATTCAACATGGCGGCTGCCTGCTGCTAGATTTACGCTCCACATTCTAATTATCGCGTTTATCTTCAAACTACCTCTGCAGACTGTGAATGAGAATTTAGTGTGGAGATGGACCAGAAGGAGGAGGCTGGAGACCCGTCAGTCGAAGCAGAGAGAGTTTATTGAACAAGTATCAGATCTGGAGAAGGCATGTGCATATTAAGGCATACACTAGCGTCCTGCCCAGTGTCCTCCAAGGTTACTGCTTTTGTAGGTTTTTGGACAAAGACATAACAGGATGTTCCTAATTTGGGCCTAACACCAAGGGTGCTAGGACCCCCAAGGGGGTCCTGATGTCGCCGTGCCCAGGGCCCTGGATTTGCCTGTTGTGCTTCCGTGGGGTTTGCTGCTCCTGAGCTTTCCTGGCCGTCATGGGGGCTGTGGGGGGCCCTGGGTGGGGGGGCAGTGGCTCAGCGTTGCTGCCCTTTGGGGGGTGGGTTCTGGGCTTGTGTTCTGCCCCACATGTCGCATGTCTCCTTGGCTACACCGTCTGTCCCGGATATGGGGTTGGCGGCTTCCACCTGCAGTTCGGGGTCAGGGTGGATGGATGGTCGCTTGGGGCGGGCTTCATGGGCTACACCTCTCTGGCTCTGGGGTTTTCTGGTTGACCTGTCACCATTGGTTTGGGCCTGGCCCTGGGATATAGTTCTTATGATTATCCCCCCACCGCATGAACAAAGAATGCTCACCATCCCACATATGTCAGGTACTGTCACCTGGTA
>JAUESF010000001.1:408452-423058 GCA_032274765.1 Malacoctenus tetranemus | reverse complement strand
CATCAACACCAATGCAGCTGAAACTGATTAACAACCCCCTCTGCCACGTACCTGACCAAAACCTTATCAGAAAAGTGTAATTGAATTCATGCCATACACTGATAAAAAACTGTTCCTTTAATTTTTTTGAGCAGTGTATCTTTGTGCTGCGTGTTATACGTGCACTTGACCAGGTCTTTTACAACATCTGGATTGTAGTTGATCTTTTTAGACAGCTTCTTCATTTCTTCTTTTTTCCCAAGCTGACTCTCCACTGTTTCAGAGAGTGGCAGGTGTTTTGGCTCCCAACTATTGCAGCCATATGTGTCTTGAACACTTGCTTTTTGTTCTTATAAATGCAATATACCAATATAAAATGGAGACAACACTCAATTGTTGTTCATTGTAAAATATTTGAACAGACGTCATCAAATTGTAAATCTAATGTATGTAAATTTGAGTGTTTATGGAGATTGGTGGGATTTCCAGAGTCTCATACAAACTGACGGCAGGCCGTGTGCTAATGCAAGCCATACATGGTGCCTGTCCACCGACATTAGTGCCAATCAGTATTCATGGGACAGGCTCTCATGTCTCAGCTATCAGGAAAAATTTGCTGAGATACAAGAAACTCTCAAGAGCCATTAAAGTGTGACATTCTGCAAAGAGTCGATATGTGACAGATTGATAAATGAACAAATTATCCCGCTTCATCCGCACAGGACTGTTGTCATAGTTAACTATCAAAAACCAAAACAAATCTATTTCATTCTGCCAGATGTCTATAGCGTCAGAATCAAGGGGATGTTGTAATTGGATGCTGATGCAGGCCAATATTAATCATCGTTTTATTGTCAGGCTCAGCAGCAAACTGGGCAGAGCTGCCCTGTTTGGCCCAAGATGGTGTATGCAAAGGAGAAATGACCAATTTCCTCCTCGCGAATGGAAAGTTCTCTAAAGCAGTTTGGAGTGATTTGTCATCAATCACAGCACGTTCCTCCCAAGCTGGGGATTCTGGGTTTTGGGATGGGGAGAGAGTGAGAGGGAAACACAAGGAGAGTGGGAGAAAGGGTTGGATCATTCTATTACCTGAGTGCACATCCCTGTGAATAATGATGTGTGGCATAAAAGCTCTCAGGAGTTTCTTTAAAACATTGCCAGCGTGGAGCTACAGCTCCAGTCATTAGATAACAGGCACACTTAACATTTAGGATACCTCTGGGTAAGGCATGCAGGAACATCAGGTAGCAGCTACACCCCTGGCTCTGTGACAGCACAGCAAGATCATTAGTATTTTCCTACGGTCCTCTCTTTTTTCATTATATATTAACCAAACTTCAAGTATCTTTTCTCTTTCCTTGAGATTTCACATTATGGTCACGTCTTCCCAATCCCTCCGCACCCCTTTTTTTTGTACTTGATAATATCAAGAAATGTTGTATCTATGATGCAATGTCAAGCAAATCTGCTCATTTGTCTATCACACAAAAAATCTCCCCAGTACAACTTTTGACATGTTTGCCATCAATATTTTATAAGTAAGCCCCTCGGCTCTGTCTGGTCTGAGCTCCATGCAGGCTTTTTTCCCAAAGTCTCTCAAGGTCATTTTCTCACTTGTATCAAGGGCCTTTTTCTTGTGAGAATCCAGCCAAGAACACAGGGATAAACTATCATCTCGTGCCAATGAGACACACTGCACGAGGAGGAAAACACTTTTATTCTGCGTGCATTAGTCTCAGTGAGAGGGAAAAACGGTAGCTGTGATCACCACTGCACAGGTGCGGTGCCCCCTCACCGTGCTGAGGGGCCGGCCTCCCACACTTCTACATGAACAGGCCTGCATGGGACTGTGCTGCACAGCTCTGTCCTGCTGCAGTGGCAGTTCTTTCTTGAATAATTAAATCAAACATGCTGGTTGTGTCAATGAACTGAAAATATAGTTTCTGACAATTTAAAATTTACATGCTGGGTTACTGTGCATTTCCGGTCGTTGTGCTTCAGAGATTTTCTTGTGAACCCTTCGCAGGCTCCTTTTTTAACCAATCTTTTTGGTATTTCACCTGCACACTGGTGATGGTTAAAGGATTATGCCTATCATTTTAGTTGAGTTCTGCAAATTAATCTAGACATAATCAAGTTAGGCCTTTTTCTGTTGAAATGTCTGGAGTGCCTATGGCCTTGATTGCACAATGCAATTGAAAACAGGAGATTTGCGGAGCTCCTCTGTTGACCATCTGTTGCATGTAGCACATGAGGCAGGGGTTGAGCCGAAAGATTGGTGTAATCTGAAGCCTGTCTGTGTTTGGAACAGCTTCGATTTGTAGACTGGTTTTTATCATCACTGATGTACACCGGGAGGTAGTGACCAGTAACTGGAGCCCCCAACTTAAAATTTGAATTAATTATTTGCTTGCCAACTTTTGGTATATAACATGTTGACTGTCTGTTAGTCGTGTTCTGTCAATTTCACACACTCTCACAAAACAGTCACAATGTTGTTCCTTTGGTATCCATGTGTTGTCTCGCCAGAGACTGATGTTAGCAAGCTAACTGGGAAGCCTCAGCTTACCCAACCTTCAAAGCTTTCAATTAGTCTGTCCTCAGTAATAAACATAACAGAAGCTGGAGCTCTGAAATAAGAATGAGCTCAATGAAATTCTGTAAAGTTTGACCGAAGGCCACCTTGGCACGACAGTTACTCGCTACTGCCACCGAGTGCACGAAAATGGTCGGACCAAACCTTTTCCAAACTGTGCGTTTCAACAAAACACACGTCATACACCATCAGGTGAATATACCCTCTGTGTTTCTCCTGCCTCTTACACACACTGCAAAGTCACTTAAACAATTTTTTTCGTGAAAATACTGGAGCTGAAGTTTTGTTCCATTGTCATTATCACACTGTGTCAGCTTCTAATAAGACATCATCAAAATTGCCCCACTGGAAGCTTTGATCTTTGTCATCCTTCTACGCACATTATCATTACCTACCTCCAATACAGAACATAAGAGCAGCCTATGTGTTTTCCTCTGCCCCATTGTTGGTAAAGGTTGTGGTCCACAAGTTCTTATTAAATCGCCTGTACATCAATAGACCTTCAACATGCTAATGAGAGTTTAAATATTCACCCACTGACCTTATAGTGCTGCAGTGATGCCTGTTCAAGCGCTCTAGCAACGTGCAATCCTTGTAATTCATGGTCTGGTGGACAGCCTCGTGTCACAGCAATGATCATTTACCATTAGCATTCACATGCATTATTCATTCACTGTTCAGTTGGTCAGTGTATTTAAATCGGCCCTTAGCCCTTCAGTGTAACTGGATGTGAGAGGCTGAGTTGGTGCTGCCTTGAAGCAAGTCAGAACACAACAGGTCCTGGAGGTGTTTGCCAACAGCTCACACTGAGATATATAAATAGGTAAATGGCCACTCTGGAGCAACATGAGGAACCAAAACAGTGACTGAAGGACAACTGGGTAACAATCTGGTTTGCATCAGTAGCAAACAAAGCCTGTGCTGTATTGGAACAGCCTGCAGTCCAACAGGGGTCTCAAACTTATTTTTAGCTCAGGGACCACAAGCTTGACTGGGTGTTAGTTGGGCCATAGTTCTTCCATTGTAGCATTATAGACACAACTGAAATTGATTTTACGTTTTCGTGCAAAAAAGAAACAAAGTGTATACAGTCAGTTTTTACATTTGATGCACTTTGATGCACTGAAACTAAAACAACCCTAAACTGCATTTCGTTGCTTGTACGTGTGACATGTAATGACAATAAAGTTGAATTCTATTGTATTCTATTCTATTCTATTCTAAATTTCGAAGTCCAGCTCATCCCCTGACTCTTTTTTTTCATTAATTTTGCTGGCAAACCCAAGAAGGTACTCAGGCCTGATGTCTCCATGTTGTGATGTTGGCTTTCACTGCAGTCTGGTCCAAGTAAACAGTTCACTTTTGGTTCCCTGTGACATGTTTTCCCTGCTGCTGAAACATATGGATAAAACTTTAGAAAGCATGTCAGTTGGAAAACATAAAAAAAAGCAGTTAGCCTGGTCGTCCTGCGGGCCCCTCTTGTGGGTTGTCTTTGGCCTGCAGGCCCCTTATTTGACACCCTGGCAGAAGACTTTGCAAAAAAACAAACTCTACAAAGCAACAAAACATGTAGGCATGAACAATTGGTTTGCTTCTCTTTGTTCTGTCACAATAAAAGTTATTAATTCAGGTGAAGCAGGCAAGTGAGCACCCATCAGACATGCATTAATTAGTGCAAAGAGTTGGTGCTGGGCCAGAAAGCTGAAGCAGTCACTCTGGGCTGGAGGGGCCCCCGAGGCACCGGTGCACCACCCTGGATCCCAGCCACATGAAGCAGCGCAGATCCAAGGGCCAGAAGGGCAACAGCTGGCCCAAGGGTTTGGAAAGGAAAAATCAGGCACAGCGTCAGCGCTAAGGCCAGACCCCACAGCCACAGCACAAGACTTCCTCTGCTCCTGCTCTGTCAGTGGTCAAACTATATTTGCACTAATGTAATTGCCTGAAAAATAAGAAAAAGAAACAGTGTGAGTGGGTAAAAATGCTTTACAGTTTTACTTTGGGCTGTGTAGAGCATTGTGATTAAAGCACTTTAGAAGTGGACTCCATTTACTCCATTTACTGTTGTGCAATCCAACCTTTAATGATGTTAAATACAACTGCTGTAATTTGTCAGCTGAACACTCAGAGCAACAACTGAGCAGCGATGGCAGCGTTGCCCATCATAATGCAGCAATGACACTAAGCTACCCTTTTCCTGACAAAGTAGCATTAGGTGACCATGAAGTGGCAACATGATGAAAGCTGAGGAATTTTAACCGACAGAAATTTTGGCTTGTTGAAGTTATTTTGGTATTAAAATAAACGTTTGGGGTTATAGCTATTACAAGTTGGGATACCTTTTAAATGCAGTGCAGCTCCATTGAGATTAAAGTGGTGTATGTGGGCCTTTCTGAGCAATGACTATGACACCTCTATCATGGACTAGAGCAGGCGGAGTTAGCTGCTTGAAGCTGGCAGGTGCTGAAAGGTCAGCAGGGAGGGCCATGTGCCAGAGGCTGGCAGGTACAGCCAGGGGCTGGAATCTAGCAAGTGGATAGCAAGCACAGCCTGTTGCTGGTGGCTCGTAGTCAACTCGCGAGGAGGATCAAGGTGTTGATGACTCGTAAGTAGCAAGTTTTCAGGTGCAGGTGGCAATAGCATGTAAGGAGATGGGTACTCTAAGTTAGCTGGCATCCATCAGCCCACATTTATGTACCATTGTCTTAGTTGTTGTTTGACAGAGGAACTGGTAAAATCCCATCTTGAGGTTTTCTGAAAAGTTGCTGGCCCTGGCTCCAACTGGAGTTGGATGAGCCAAGATGAATAATCACACGGCGTATGGAGCAGCAACCTAGGGAGAACATTGCATTTTGGCTTTGAACGGAGAGCCACTGCTTGTGAGCCACGTCCAGCAAACAGTCGAGTTGCTTGCCCATGGACTGGAGTTCCCACCACAGCTGGGGATTGTGGTGTTTGGTGTTTGACTTCAAGTTACTTTATGAGTTACATTCAGTGCATTCTTCCAGGAATCTCATTAGTCAGTAGATGAGGTTGAACCCTCATCACCTGTTCTGATGCAGGTTTAGCGTTTTACACAAGTTACCACAGCAACCAATGGCTCCAGATCTCACAACAGAAATAGGCTATTTTAAAACAAGCCCACCAGGGGACCAACAACACATTTAAGG
Organism: Malacoctenus tetranemus; assembly: GCA_032274765.1. Classification (NCBI taxonomy): domain Eukaryota; kingdom Metazoa; phylum Chordata; class Actinopteri; order Blenniiformes; family Labrisomidae; genus Malacoctenus; species Malacoctenus tetranemus. Next base: position 417,316 of record JAUESF010000001.1, on the reverse strand, counting down.
AAAGATGACACGTGATCACTATATTGAAAGAGAGATTCATTTATTTTTAATTGCAGAAAATTGAAAGTGTATACACTAAACATATTACCTTTTGACAACCGCACTTTGTGCGTAGCGGTTCCTGTATGTGAGGAGGTGTGTTAGTGTCTTGCCAACAAAAGATGTGTGCTAGAATCTGACAGCAGCAGTGAAAATGGTGTCTGCACACTGACAAAATCAGATAAAAACACAACGCACACCAACAAGTTCCCTGTGAAGAAGGGACATGTTTTTATGAAGATGGAGAAATTTCGATACAAAAAAACAGAGTTTGAAGGCATTTCAAAACATAAGTACTGAAATGTGTTCATGAATATTTGGCAAACATAAATCTACTTGCCTATATTTGACAATTCAAATCTGATCATTCTTATGTGCTTGTGAGTATTTGTGGCATTGTTTCTTTTCAAATGGATTTGATTGTGTTATGAAACATTTAATTCATACATTACATAACGCTGTTCCATAGATTTTTTTGCTGTTCTCTTTATTTGTGTCATGCGGTTTAACCGCATTCAGGGACTTTTGGTTTGCAGTGAAGCTCCGCCAACACGTGGTGGGCTTCCTGCATCTGTGAGTCATACTTGAAAGCTGACATAACAATTGCAATGTCTACGGCTCTGACTGTACATTAAGTTGAGACCATTCACCTGAGACAACTCTCATAATTGTAGTGGCTTTGCAGGGAGCCTCCTGGCATGAGCTGAGGTACATTTTATTTATCTAGGAGGGGAACAGACTGAAGGACAATGAGACCTCGCAATGGAAGGAATGCCAAATGTCTGACTTGATTGCTGTTCAGGGAAGACGACACAATTCAGTCAAAACTGAAAGGCACAGACTGTACTATAACCAAAATTTGCTGGAAACGAAAGCAACTTTCTTTGATTGTTGCTCTGCACATGTTTGTCTTCTGAATGCTGCTGTCAGGTCAGATTAGTGTTGGATATGGTTGTTGGCTTCACAACCACGACCACACACAGATGAGCTGCAATTGTGTGTGAGCACTGAGAGCATGTGAATGGCAAGAATGATATTTTAACCCAAGAGCCCCCTGGGGTTCCGGCTTCCTCCACCATGCTTGCCGTTTTTCTTGCTTAAACAACACATTCAATGCTAACTGAGCTGAACGGAACTAATGGAGCTGATACAATAATAGCACACGAGAAAACAAAACACTGACAATATGACGAGCTCTATGATAATTATGATAACCAAACACCATCTTGTTAGAAATAGTGCCAGAGTGGCATCCGTGAATTTAATGCTATATTTGAACACAGAATGTATGTGAAAAAGAATATTTTGAACTGATGAATGACTCTGCTGGTGCTCCTCTGACACAGTGGTACTGCACCTGGTTCCTGGAAGGATGCCTGAGACCACTGGATGAGGGACTTGTGATGGCAAACCAAACCATAAAATGCTTTCTCTTTGTAACAAGTTTATAAAATTCAGTTTAGAGATAGCACCATAAATGATTTTTAAAAAAGTTCCTTTGAAATAGTATGTATTTTACACTTTATCCGGGATTATCCCGTCGAGTCAGAACACCGGCTTAACACCGTCCACAAGCTGAGCCTCCCTAGGCTCAGCCCGTGGATGGAACCCGCCGCTCCGAGGCCGCGGGCAGGACAACCCGCAAAGAGAGCTTTGCGCTCTCGCGATTTATGGCAGAGATGTGACGACATACAATCCGTTCCAGGTCGCATCTGCGGGGATGCGGAGGTGATAACTTTCTTTAAGCGTGTCTGTGTACACCCTGCCTGCCTTAAATGACCAATCACACAACACTTCTCAGAGCTCCCTGATAAGAAAGTTCTACTCAGCTGAGGGATTGAGAACAAGTCGCAAGCCGTCCTCAATCACGTGGTGCGCATTGGTCCAGGAGCAGTTAAACAAGCGTCCAGCATGGCGGCCTGCCAAGTAATAATGTGCTTTTGGAAGAATGGTCCAAAATGTCTATGAACACACTCCTCAACCTTGTGGACAGCCTTCCCAGAAGAGTTGAAGCCGTAATAGCTGCAAAAGGTGGACCGACATCATATTGAACCCTATGGGTTAGGAATGGGATGGCACTTAAGTTCATATGTGACTCATGGCAGGTGAGCAAATACTTTTGGTAACATAGTGTATGTTGAAATGTGGCTCTTGACATTTGGAAATGTTTAGTATCAGCTGTCAGCTCTCAACTGTCAGCTGAGTGTCAGCTGTTGGCATGGATACAGGCACACTCTCTGATGACATAATCTCGCGGCACATTTCTCCTCTCCTTGTATTTACATAAAAATAACGAATGGAAACAGGGATACATTAGCTTTGCTCAATGCGTATCTTCACAAAATCCGCTTCTAAATTTGATGGATGGAAACCCAACTACTGATAAATAAATTCAGGCGCTTCATTTTCACTGCAATGGCAAATATTTTTCTTTAAAAATTGAAGAATTCTGATTTTCAATCAATAAATCAATCCAGCTCAAAAGACTCCTGGTTATCATTTAACTGAGCAGTCCTGCCTAACATTAGGACCCCAGAGTACCACTCAAACATCCTCCAGAATGCTGCTGTCCCCTGTTCACTGGGCCCAGAAGCTGTGGGATAATAGCTTCCTGGGGAAAAAAGCTTTTTAGTGGAGTGGATGTCGGAGGTATATGGCTCATCATTACTCCCATGTTATATTACGCCAAGGCCCCTAAACTCCCAAAGGGGCGAGGTCTAATACCTCTTATTCCACAGTCCCCTGACCACAATTAAAAAGGGCAGCACTTTAACTCACAGCACTCTCCATACTGCTGCTCAAATCAAAATAGTTTGTTTTTTTTGCAACTTTCAGACCTCGCATGTATTCAAAACAAAAACAACCTCTCATTTGTCTGTCACGAAGTGATTTTGGGCAATCACAGATGAGATTACAGAAAACACGATTTTTATTCCGAGAAAGCCTTCAGAAGAGGCTCTCTCATGCAGTGGAAATCTTCTTTGTCTCTGTTGTTCTTTACACCTGCTTCCCTCTGTCTTTCTTACAAGCTTCTTAATGTAGATATTCATAAGAGCGCACTGTAATTGGATATAAACAGCATTTATCTTCTCTATTGTCCCAAAATAACCTTCTGGCCCATCGCAGGTTTATTAGCGCCTTTATTGCACTCGTGTGAGCGTACAGTACTTGACATATTCATCTTCCTGGTAATCTTTTATACTGCATTTATAATGATGCAACTCCTTGGAAAATGAACTTTTATTCATACCAGCAATTAAGATTGTGTGCAGTTTGTCTTGGCCACCGGGGAATGAAACAACCTGAGGAATCACTTTGCTAATGATGGCCTGTCAAAGATGCAGCTGTCTGGAATAAATTGTCAAGATCCCCTCATAAACAGCTATTCCCCCAACATGCAGCACACACAGACACACACCAGCACACACACTTTGTTGAAGTTTGTCATGTCACCAACTTTGTTCACAAGTTCTTTCAGAATAAAAGAGGAAAGGCTGAACCAGCCAGACAAGATTTGCCTGAAATATTTCATTCTATACAATTTGCAATAAAAACTGAAACGTTCTGCATAACCAGAACTGTCAATTGTGATAATTAAGGCAGTGTTTCAGAGGCATTCAGTAATTCACTAGAAATATGACTGTTGGCAAGTATTGATGGTATCACTACAAGGTGTTTACTTTGTATATAGACATTGAGACTTCCAGAGGGTAAGGCAAGGTAAGGTTAAAAATATGCATTTATCTTTTGTGACGCTGAACAAATTACTACAGCTAACCCAGTCAGTGTCGTCAACTTGGCAGCTTTCTCTTCAATCTAACAACTTTCTCTATCTCCATGCCAACTTTCTGTGAGTGGCGACAAATCTAGCAACTTTTCCTTGTGTTTTGGATGCTCTGGGGTGAATTCGCAAATGATGGTAAGATACATCTGCTGTCTAGTGGTGCAGCAATGTGGATTTGCTGTCTTCTCCCACTGAAGCTGGGACTACACACCCTCTGGTTGGTTATCCTAATGGAGCTGCCATTCTTAGTTTTTCCGAGACGGTTGACCAGCTGTGCACAAGTACCACAAGTCTGCTTGGTGATCCAAATCCGGTAGTGATGGTATGCCGAATGGAATGTACCTTAGCCCCACAGTCTCTTAAACGTCGGGAAAGGTCATTATGTTTGTTGATATTGTTGCATTTGACTGACCACAAAAAAGAGGAAAGCTGCCAGATTTCATGAAAAAGTCACCAAGTTGGCAACACTGCGGAGGAGACTGATGAGATAGTCAGGCCATCAAAAAGTTTAACCAAACTGAACCCATATAAGTCCCTCACATCTTGCTGCAGTTGCTTTGAAATGTTGGCCTCAATCTCAGAGTGCAAAACAATTTCAGACTTCATTTCCCCCACCCAGCAACAATACCACATGTTGGCTTGGATGCCATTTACTCTCATCAGATCTCTTTTGTGATTGTTCTCAAGGACCATCCATCTCCTACTCATCTAGGCAGCCTTATTAGTCCTAATTGAGAAAATTTGAAATGTTTAATATCCCAAGATGGATTGTAATGTAGCTTTGTCAGATTCAATTTCACTGATCATATTTAACCTTCAGCCGGCAACTCACTAACTAGTTTGAAGACTGCATTATCAATTGTTCGACCCATTTTCTCTCACCATGAAGGCTCGGATCATTTTCTCTGCTCTCGCAAACTGACTGTGAAGGAAGCCGTGAGTCTGTTTTGTCTGAAAAAAAAAACATTGAATGGTGGCAGGAAGATGGAGTGAACACTGGTTGCTCGCCCTTGACACCAGGGTTTAAGTCAAGAAACGAGGAGGCGATAGTCCTGTGACAGCACTTCCTTCAGCTCACCAAACAGAAATGACGTTGCCTTGTTCAGGCATTATAGTTTAAACATGTATTTTACTCAGTATATACACTTTCTGTCAAAAGCTCAAGTGGGTCAAGGTTAGAGGGCTTGAGTCTGTCTGCATGGACTCAAGAGTTTTCAAATGCTGTGCATGTATGGATTAGAGGACAGCTGAGTGCATATTGTAAATGACCATGAAGCTGTGGAGGGTCTCACAGCTTTAAACATCACCCTGCCCCCACATATTAAAGATTCCAGTGGCTGTCGACAGGCGTGGCTCCTGATGAAGACCTTTTCAAGGCAATGCTTTTTCCATTTTTATTCTTTCAGACTCCTTTGACAATGTGAAGGCTTAAAAAGCTGCCCAACTGCTCACATGTTGCAACCTCCAGTGGTGAAAGGATTTCTTGCTGGAGAAACGAACGGTGATCTAAAGGTGGGATATGGGGATCACTTTCATCTTGCAGCCTGGTGGTCAAATCTCTGGTGTGGGGGTCAACATTGGGTGTTGAAGATGGCCCACTGGACTACATGAGCGAACTTAATACATTCCATACTCAATGGCCAGACAGGAGCCCTGATTCAAGTCTGGGGGGAGCTGTCAGTGAGTGAGTTCACACCACCCATTCACTGTTTTGGCCTGTTTCATTGACAAGAGAAGAAAATCTTGTTAAGCAGAAATGGGACATGGAGCAAATGCTCTAACAGCCACATGCTTTGAATGTTACAGTACACACTGTGGTTTCCACACTGCACAACGTGCTGGAGGTATCACTGTTGTATTACTTGCTGCATAATGTTAACATTGGAGATGAAACAAAAGGAATGATTAATGAAGCAACAGGAAGTTGGAGCTGAGTCTAAATTTAGGGGCGTTCTCTTGTGCAGACTGTAAGAATGGAGAGATGGTGTGTGTGGGTTTAATTAGAACTGTGGGCAGGTTCAGAGGAGGCTGTTTGACTGTTATCGGTATTTATGGCTGATCCTGCTTGAGGTGCTACGAGCAGAATTCAACTAAACATCTGTGATGGGAGGTGCCTTTGTTGCCTTGGCTGCCTTGGAAGCCAGGTGGACAACTATATAATTTCCTTCTGGTGTCTCAACGTGTGGTGAAAGGCTGTGGCAACGGTAGAAAGAGACACACGTTGAGCTGCTGTTACCATCTCAGAAGAAAGATTTATTCTTCCTCTGTGCACTGACGCTACTCTGTGCCACCAGCGCCACTGCGCCCTCTAGTGAATTGAGGTGGAAGAGATGCATTTGAAACAGAAACTACTGCACAAACGTAAAAGTAAAAAGCCAGGGAAAATAAATATTAATAAATGAAAATAATCTTATAATGAAAGTGATATCACCACTCTACACGTTCTTTACAACCACAGTGGCATACCTGTTGTCAGATCCTATATCTATCTGTCTATATCTCCCTTCTTGATGCACCGTGGAGCTTTGGTAGATGTTGTCAAGTGGTAAATGTTCATTATATAAATATTCTATTTACATTTTTTTCACAAATGCTTTTCTAATTCATGAAATCAGTTCATAGTTTGATGTATTAACTTACTGAATTTACAACTGGAACATTAAAGTGCAGGTTTACTTGCACTGTAAAGTGTTGCTCCATAAGATTAGTGCAAGGTTGTGTTGTGTTGTGTTGTGTTGTGTGTTCCTATCAGATTCACAATCAAGTCAGTGCAAGTTCTCAGTATTTGAGCAAACATCAGAGGTTATGATTCAGTCCTTTTCCTGCATTCATCATGGAAAGATGCTGGAAGCATAATGTTTTCATGTAGAGAATGAAGTGTAAACAATGAAGACTGCAGTATGTTTTAACAGCACTCATCACTTTGTTTTTGTTTATGTGTTTCACTCAGTACAAATGCGGTTGCTTTCGTTGTCCTTGGCATGTTGACTGTAGCCCCTGCCAAACAGACCGTTCTGTCTCAGGGCTGCACCCTTGCTTTAACTCACCCAGGTGTCTGTGTGAATGCAACCAAAGCTTGATGAGTGGGACAACTTCTTCGTCTGTCTTGAACCCTTCTGGAGATGGTCTCAGAGATGTGACAGGGTGAGCCGCAGTTCGGTGCAAAAGGGTAAGCTGAGACAGCAGGAGAGGATGGCTCTGTTCAAGACATAACAGGCCATTTTCTCCACATCAGCAGAAAATGCCTGAGAATGAGACAAATGAAGAAAATTGTGAGGTGCGTGAGTTGCTCGCTCTTAGAGCAAATGGAGAATCTGACAAAAACATCACAGGGACCATAAAACACCCACATGGAACGTCACACTGAGGCCAGCACTTTAAAGTATAGTTATTCTCGTCACTCCTAGTTGTGTCCCCTTTTCTGTCCCTGGAACTGACTGGCTGTGTGAAACCACAAACAGTGCTGTCTGAGCTGACCTGTGTGAATCCCTTTGCTGGTCCCCTGATAGCAGGTATACCCAGAATACAAATTCTGCTTTTACACCATCGCCGGCACTGTTCTTCGCTGTGCCCACAGCTCATAAGAAATAGTAAATCACACAAAATATGTCTGGTTATCATGCTTCAACTGTCGTTCCAGGCAGGAACACTCATGAACCAGCACCTTGTACACAGCCGCTCGTCACATAAGGTTCATTAAATGTGCTCACGTTGATCTCTCATGAACTATTTATGACACTTGAAGTGCCAGTCAAAATACTCGTGCGTAGTCCAAAATTGATCATTTCCAGCTCATTCAGCAGGGTGTCAGTTTCAGCACCTTTGTAGAAATGGCCCTGCGTTTTGTTGCACAGGATAGGTAAGTTAGTTGTCAGCAGCTCCAGCTCATTATTGGAGTCGTGTATATAAACCTTGAAGGTTTAAATTGTGCATGAAAAATAGCAATGGGAGTCATGCAGCTCACATGGGTTACACTTCGAGTCAGGCCTTTGGATTTGCATAAGTAGCAAATACTCCACATTCCCACAGACAACACATACAGTACATGGAGGTATTAAAATCTTTCACGTACTGTGTCAAGGTATTGTACAAAACTAAAGCTAACGGGGTTGTCTGGGTCCTCTGGGCTTGCTATAAGTAGAGTCATAGGTTAAGCCTGTGCAGGGCTTAAAGAAACCTATTTCTCTTATCTTCCCTGGTCATGAACCATGAGCAATAACATTATCAAGGGGTCTGTTGTTACAGGGTTGGGGTAGAAAGGAGGACAATTACAGGCAGTGAGGAGATTTTCAACACTCCACGTCTTGGGGATGTGTCCAATCGGGCCTCTAATCTGACCATTGTGTTGGGCCTTGTCAGCCGTCAGCGCTTTGAATAGAACAAAGAATAGTATCAGCCGATCCATAAATCATAACTTCAAACTGTGCGGTAGGTCACTGTTTTATGTGTACTCCTGGAAACTGTGTGAGCCTGCAGATACTACCAGCTCTTGTTGCTCTTACTGTAATGCTATATTATTTAATAGAAAATGTCAAAAAGGGCCAGGTTATACACCAATATCGACTGCTCGGAAGGACGCTGTTCTTCCAGGGTTTTTCTCTATGGCTCCATTCTCTGCCCTTTTATTGCAAGGCTGTGGGGTGATAGTGCAGCCAGGCACTCAATGGGCCCGCCAATGGGACACATGGTGATACAGAGTTACTTTGTCATGTGCATTTAATTAATAACCTTTGATTAAAAAAATATTTATGCAGAGGAGTCCCATAAGACTAATTTACGTAAAACTTAACAAAGAAAAAAGACATATCCAGAATATGTCATTATGCTAATAATAGAGTGTGAGTCAACCCACTCACAGCTCTGTTGAAAAACTGTTACTCCTGTTTGCTGTTTCCTGTTCACCCTTTAATGATGCAGAAATGTGTTTACATACACAAAAGCAGTTTTATATGCATCTGAGAAAAATATATATGTGTGTGTGTGTGTGTGTGTGTGTGTGTGTGTGTGTGTGTGTGTGTGTGTGTGTGTGTGTGTGTGTGTG
>JAUESF010000001.1:354586-368585 GCA_032274765.1 Malacoctenus tetranemus | reverse complement strand
GTGTGTGTGTGTGTGTGTGTGTGTGTGTGTGTGTGTGTGTGTGTGTGTGTGTGTGTGTGTGTGTGTGTGTGTACTTTCTGCAAATTTTCCTGGGCTCCAAAAACTTCCAGATGAGTTATATTGGTGACTGTAAATAGTGTCCTGTTTTTAGCCTGTCTGCTGGCATTGGCTCCAGCACCCAGTGAAGAAACAATATAGAAACGGAATAGACCTCTAGACAGAGGTCTAGAGCTTCTTCGATTTAAGATCAACATCAGCCATTGAGTATTACTGTAGGTGAGTTTTAGGGAGACAAAGATGTTTAGATGGAATTAAACGAAAAAGGGATGGTTAGATTCGAGGCCGGCGTTAGGCGGGGGCAAGAGGGGGCACGGCCCCCTCAGATCAAATCACTGTAAAGCCACAAGATTCCTAAACTCTTTTTGCCCCTCTGCAGTCCACACCTCGAGCTGTGAGAATGGACTGCTTTACCCGTTGTCAATGGTCTGCATTGACAGCTCCTTCCCTACCCTGTGAACCCCCAATCAGCGTTTAGTATTCAAATGAGTTGACAGGTCGTCTGATCAGTGTCAGATCTGTCTCTCTCCCCTCGGTGAGGCAGGCTGGCTGAGCTGCTGCGTGCCGCGGTAAAACTCGTCACGTCTCGTGGAGGGGGAAAACCCCCATGATCCTCTTCCATCTCTAATGTCTGTAGATAGTGGTACCAGCAGGAACTTTTTGTTTCAGGTGGGACACCCAAGCTGGGCAGGTCTTAGGGTGGAGGTCTGACAGAGTGCAATCCATTTCTTTGGAGTTGGACTCCGTTAATCTCGTGAAAAATATACTTGTCCACAACAAAAATGGGCTGCAGCATGTGTAATGACTTCAAATTTTTGTGTGCCCCCTCACGTATGCATTCCTAGAACCGGCCCTGGTTAGGTTATGCATATGTGGGTCTTTCCACTGTGGTCCTATTTTCCATTGCCGATAAAATTAACTATTGACTTTAAGTTTGAAAAAAAAAGCCCCCCACAAACAGCGATGAGACAAAAGAGGCAGAAGGAGAAAATGTGCTCAGACTGTATTTACAGTTCTCAGTTGTTGTTGTCATGGACAACAATAAAATATTGATTGATAGAATATTTGTCACAGATGCGATAAATGTCAGAATCAGCTCATGTTAATTTGTCCTATCACACTCTAACAGTCACAGAGATTTGACATCAATTGATCTCAGTTATTCAGCAAATTGACCAGTTCAATTGAAACAGTCTATAAACCTGCGACAACTTTAAAGAGCAGCTTCATGCTCATCATGCACTCAGACTTCACACAGGGTTTTGTAGCATCCGCGTTCTCACAACTGAGACATCTTTGAACATGAGTCGGAAACATGCCTTCACATCTTGGAGATCCCAGCACTTGCAGCTGTTTCAGGAGTACACTACAATAGTGAGGATACTCCTTTCTCTGCTAGCATGATTTTGATGATTTTTTCATAAAAAAACATCACAAGGAAGTAAAAAGTATAGTTGCCTTAATGTCGTGTGTCAAAAAAAAGCCTGAAAAATGATCTTCACTGAAGCCAAACCAGAACACAGTAGTGTGTTTAGGTCCATGGGTTTGTTTGCTGGATGGGGTGAATTGTGTCTCCTCTTTCAAACCATTTATCAGACAAGGCCAGGTGGGTTGTGGACCCAGAATGTGGGCCATTGTTCCAGGCCACAGAGATCCTTGGACGTCAGGGGGATCCCACCCCCACCCAGCAGCTCTTGTGTGGCTGCTATGTGGGGGCTCCATCCCAAACCCAAACATGCATATTGTGCAGGTCTGAAAGGAGACCATAACCCATCCGCATACGTGCCAACAACCCACCCCCTTCGTGAAAACACAGGGCTGACGCTGTTGAGCTCCAATGGTTTCAACTGTGTTCTCTCAACAAGCAGGGAAAAAAATTGATCTCATTCCGTTGGTCAACGTGGCGTTCATGCTATTTTCTATTTGTGCCACTTGCAGATGTGGAAAAAAAGCCTGCAGATCTAAGTTGCCCATGAGCCGTGGCCTAGATAAGTGCAGGCAGTGGCATTAAGATTCAGGTCCTGCCTCCCAACCAACAGTTAGCTTTCCCCTGAAAGAAATGAAACAATTTATGTTGTTTTTTTGACTCTCCCTTTTTTAATTTTTGTGGGGTATTTTTTGTTGTTGTTGTTTTTATTCCCACCACTGCCTGTCACTTGAGCCGTCTGCATTTCTCCGTGGTGAATCTCAATTATTTCAAGGTCACCTTGCACTGCGGTGATCTCTCTCCCGCTTTATTGGATCTGGCAGTACTTCCACACTATCAGCCACTTCCTCCTCCAATACAAAAGTAGCAAATAAATTCATCTTTTTGTTATTTTTAATGGAAGCAGGGGGGAGAGGAAGAAAAGAAAGGACGCGGGAAAGTTGCATTGCCTCTAATTTTGGCTGGCAGAGCTGGCATGTCTACTTCACGCGCTGCCTAATGGTTTGTCATCATTCCCTCTTTATGCTTGCCAGAAAGTGGGCGGAGGTGTTTCAGTGGCAGCTTATTCATATAGTGGTCTTACCACTGTAGTTGCTAAATAGCTTTGCTCAGTGCATGCTGCAAAATACTTTTTTTTCAATTAATTCTGTGAAAGTACCCAGCATGCGCTCAACATTTACAATACTCTCGGGCAGCATCTTGGATTTAGAAGAACAGCAAAACAACACACTTCATCCAAAGCCCACCTTTTCATGGACAGAAGCCGGTTGCTCTCTCCAAAAGCAAGTGAGATTTACTTCTCCTCCATGTAACCATGACGGCAGTACAATGGTACTTGCGATGGTGTACTTTTGGATTTGAACAGAGGTGAGCGTGGGTTGTGGTGGTAGTGGTGAGTTGTGTGTGTGTGTGTGTATGTGGGGGGATGAATGTCAGGGAGAGTCACAGGCTAATTTGTTTGATGCTTAAACAAGATTTGGAGCGTTCATGTGGGTAGAAGGAGACCAGATGACATCCAACCGTTCTCATTTGATGAGCGGGAGCCAGCTCATGCTATTGTTGTCCAGTGTAGCATCTGTTGCTGGAAATGGGAAGGAAGGAGGGCTGGAGGCAGGAACTGGTGGAGCAAGGGCTCGCAGAAAGGTAGTTAGCCTCACAATTGACAATGACATGATGTCAAACACGAATGCAGAGCGCGTTAGCCGAACCAATAGGCCTTTGAGGGCTTTCTGATACAACTCGTCAAGCAAGCATCAAACTGCTCACCGCTGTGATGTGTCTCATTTGTTCACTGTTCTCTGGTGCCCACATGTCTTCACAAAGCTGTCTCTCTTCAAAGGCATGTGATCTTAATGGAGCTCCAGACACAAAGCTGTGTCGTCTCATTCCCTTCATAACTTTGCCCCGCTCATTTTGCTTGGATCTCTCGAGAAACTCCTAAAATATCAACGCTGCGACTCACTGCACATCAACCCAGTTTCACAAAGTCGATAGGACAATTCTAATGGCAATATAGCGCATATTACTTAAAAGAATCACTGATGGTTCAGCACTGTTGCTGCACAGTTATGGTGTTCTAGGGTGGGTTCTCCTGAATGGTTCCTGCAGTGCCTCAAGGACTTCGCATGAGATCACCTGACTGGGGTTCAGCCGTCTCTGACCACTGCATGACAGGATGACCTGTGATCGCTCCGTGATGAATCAAAGTGACACTTTTTGTCCTAGTTCATGATCTGTCTTTGGGTTGGTTGTAACAAAGACACGTGCAGAATACATGTGTCTTCTGGCAGGCAATGTTAGGCGCTATCTGTGGAGCTTTTTTGATAAACAAAAACGGAAGGTTCTTGCTCAGTATGAGTTTAGTTCTTTGCTAATAGCTTTTCCCCCTCAAAGCAACTACTAGCAAAGTGCTTTCAAAAGTAAAACAAATCATGAAAGAGATAATTCTGAAAATTCTTTGACCATTAATTGTTGGATTAACTGAAAAAAATCCACACACAGTGTTGCCAACTCTTCAGTGAGAAAAGTTGCTATTGGCTGTGCCTAAAGTCACTAAATTACATCATCATCATCATCATCATCATCATCAAGCAATTTGTTGGGGGTCAGCAGCAGTTTCGTGTTATAGTGGTGTGGATGTCCTTTCTCCTCTGACTGTGCATGTAGACAACAACTTGGGAAGGGGATCCATATCATGTCGCGACAGTGAACATACCACTTTCGCATCACAGTCTTCAAACACCAGAATAAATCAATGTGGTTGTTGCTCATTACCAGATTTAGCAAGAAATGTCCTCGTAATTTAAGCTCTGGAAGACGAACGGTCGGTGTCACAGACATACAGTTCAACAACCGCAGATCACTGTCAACATCACGATGGAGAGACCGAGCTGCCATTTATTGTCAAACAACCAATTCCAGATTTCATTATACAGAGCAAACTCTTGCTGGGAGAAAGGAAATGAATGGACTCACCTTCAAACATGCCTCTGACTCTCTAAATGCCAAATGCACCCAAGCCTCTCATGTGTAGATGAATGGCGAACTCGAGGCAGAGAGTTTGTCTCTACTGTCTTCCCTCTCTCCATAAAAAAGTCAGATACCCACAAGAGACAGAGCCTGCCAGACTGATCACAGAGCTGTTGCTTCATCCAGAGAAAAACTGGGCTCTTAGAAGTCTGTGACAAAGTAGTTTGGTAGTATGTGATGTGTGTTCAGCCTGACACTGTGCAAAGAGCTGCTCGCTTCTCAGAGGATTACCTACCCTTACGAGTGTATATACCTCCATATGCCCAAACTTTCCCTCTTCAAGCTTTGTTTTTGCTATTTTTAGAATAGCGCGCTGATGTAAACCTTGAATGAGAAGCATAATTCACAACCAGTCTCACTACTCTGGTGGGCAATTTTTTTAGGAAGAGGTGAGAAAAGCTGTTGAATAAATGGACCTTTTTAATATGACGTTCCTGTTGGGGTTTTTTGCACTGCAGCACAATGACCCGTGGGGCCACTTGACAGGACAGGGCCCCGTGTCATCAGGCAAATGCAATGAAATGGCAGGTGAGTTTAACCAAAAGATGACCCGGTTCATGGCACCAGGCCACACCCTTTGCTGGCAGCCAAAAACATGTAAACACACCCGGTCGGACAGACGCAAACGGCATCCGAAGAACACAAGCGAGCAGGATGTGGCTCGCTTTGATCACCTTTCATTCACTCCTGCCTCTCATCTCTGTGGAGCTTTTGGAGAAATGCACTGTTTAATCCACCGTATGTTGCAGAAGTTTATACAAGGTACTCCACAGAGTTTGGAGCCTCACACGAGGTGGGGGAGACAGCAGGGGGGGGGGGGTAACAGGCATACATTTACACGGTTGAGTGGTGTAATCTTTATGAAATACCGGTAAATAGGGAGAGGAAGCCTTGTGGAGCCGTAGATTAATGCTGCTATCAAATGGCCTGGGACAAAGAAGGGGATAGCTAATGAGCTGGAAAAGGCAGGGCTGTTCACTGTGTTAAATGATACCGGAGCACCATCTCCCCACTGGCCACTGCACTGCCATGTTCACACATTCTGATGTTGCTAACAGCAATGTAGGACAAATATTGGAAAATGTCATTTCGAGCGAGGAATACGAGGACGTGTTTGATATATTTTAAAAACGGCTTCATCAAAGGCAAATTTCTGCCACACAAATGTGGCTGTCTAATTTGACTGTCTCCCATATGCCTGACTTTCCTCCCCGCGCAATTTCTGAGGGGTCATTTGGCTGGCAACTCTGTTTTCATCCCCAAAAATTGCTATCGGCTTTGGTCTCTTCTCTCCCGCTCTCTCTCTCCATCCCTTCATGTCTCCCTCCATCTCTCCGTTTAAGGCCATTTCACCCACCCTCTGTCCTTTATTCTCTCTCGCTCTCTCTCTGTCTTTTTGCCTCTCTCCATTTGCTATGATGTAATGAAAAAACACAGCACTCTCAGTTGTCTATATTTTTCCTTGTGGTATCACCTCTGGCTTGCTTGTAACTTCCCTTGGCTGTCACCTTGGTAACAGGGACAGTGAGATGAACTCTCGGTCTTAGATAAATTTCTTGGACTGGCCCGTGGAGGCTGTATCAATTTTTGATGTCCTACTGCCTCGTAGACACTTTTGCAGGCATTGTTTCATGTTTTATTTAGGCCCGTGTTAGAGCTGGGTTAAAGTTTCAGCAGACTGCTGCCCTGAAACAGACTGTGGGCATTGAAGGAAAAAAAATCCCTTTCAGGCCAATAGTGGCATTTTACAGGGGGTTAACTGTGCAAGGAGAGAGTGTGTCTTTAATTGACGTTTTTATTTGTTTCAAGAAGTATTCTGACCATCAGATGTTTAATGATTTCTGAAATGCTGAAGTTGTCTTTATTTTATCCTTTATTTTTGTGGCTCCCAAGCTGGGGGCTGGGACCTGTTTTGAGTGGCTGCAGGGATCAATTTGGAAACCTGAGGTTTGGTTGGCTGAGCTTGTAAAAATGAGATTTGCACCTTTCAAAGAGCATCAGGAAAACTTTCCATGTTGCAGTGAATCAGACTGGGCCTCAGCTACCTTTCTCGGCTTAACTCTGGCTCAGTTACAGATGATTGGAACCTTGTCAGCACTGATGTGTGCTCTGACTCTGACTCCGAGTGCATTTTTGCTTGGACCCATCCTCGAGACAAGGAAAATGCATGTTCTCCCGTGTTTGTGTTGGTTTGCTTCAGACATGCCTCTCTGAAAACTTTGTCAGTCTGTGAGTCCCTATTGTGGACAAGTGTGTTTGGTTTTCTTTGTCTACTATAACTGACAAGTGACTTGGCTCAAGGTCCAGGCAGCCTGGGCTTTGACAGGATGGATTGATTGAATTTTTTTAAAAAATCCAAAATGAAAAGGATCTTCTGTATGGTGTGGATGTACAGCCCAGGGCTGAGTGTTTGTATGACACTTGAGGAAGCAAAGGAATCATTGAGATTAAAGGTTAAGTCACTCTTTTGGTTCCTTTCTACTCATCACAGTTAACCCCAACTACAGCAGTAGGTTGCTGCAGAGCAGATGAAGGACAAGCAGAGGCTTTTGCTCCCCCATCACAGTCCCATGCCCAGTGCCTCCAACGAGGGAACTTTTGGTTACAAGTCATTTGATAGGCGCTGTGCCGAGCCAGTCATCTCCCATCAGAGTCTCAGCAGGTTAAATGGAAGGCAGGCAGCCAGAGTCTGTGCTGCATTTGTTCCCACACCTGGAAGGAATGAGCCTGCAAGTTCAGCTGAGGATGTTTGATGCAGAAAGGAAACCCAAAGAATCATCTGAGCCTTTTTCCAGATCTGGCAGAAACTTTTACGACAATGGGTGTTCAATCTTCGTCCCAAGTGGCAACTCCTCAGCACTCTCAGTGTTTTCCTGTTTCAACACACTTGAATCTGAGGAATGAGTCAACTCTAACAAGTAGAATGGCTGAATACAAACTGGACTTGGCACCCTGACGTGGGGGTAGAATAGGTTAGAAAATGACTTATATTCATTTGTTTGTTATTTAGTTTTTATTTTTGGTTTTAAAAATCAAATAGTTTTAGTAATTTTACAGAGCAGACTTTTTCTATTTTTTCTGGGTTTATAATTTTTGAAAAAAATAACGTTTTCCTTTAGTATTTGTTTTAGTTCTTGTGAATGCATCAGATATGATGATGTGACTCGCTAAAGGCGCGGAGGCTGTCAATCAATGTGCTACGTGAATATGAGAAGTATGGGTGGGTTTAATACTGGGTTGTTGGTCTGGGGAGACCACTGTGTGTGCAGCAGCTGTTGTTTGTTGACTAACATAAAAACAAAGGAAGATGTTTTTGTAATCTTAGTTATTTCAAGTTAGTTGTTATTGTTTCTTTGAAAACATTGATTTTGGCTTGTATTTCAGCAAAATCACTTAATTTTTATATTTAAGTTCCAAGCTTGCTTCTCCAACCTTACATGGGGGAAACATCAATATCCTGCACGACTGTGACTCTCCTGCACCACAATTTGACACAAATAGCTCAAGGTTTAAAATGCAACTTTATGGACTTAAAGACTAACATAGCTGAAATGCAAAAGTGGCAAGAAAAGTCTTTTTGCATCCAAACACAGAATTCATTATACGTGATCTAAAACTCTGGTGTCTTTGTTTGATGAGAGCCTTGATCACTGTCTGCTCCTGTTACCAGAGGTTTGCGTTATACCAGTTTGGTCCAGTAGCCGTGCTGTTGTTTGGTTGGACCTATTCTCACCACCAACATGCCAAGCTGCCCCCAACAACAAGATGCATGGTAAAAGAAAGAAAAACATGCAGAGGCCTTACCTAAAAAAAAATCCTAGTGAAGAAAATATCTCTATTGTGAAAGCAGTCAAACATGCAAGCAGCTTCAGGCGTCGACATATTTATCTTACTTGAGCCATGTGACAGTTGTCTCCGAAGCCATTTCACTTCACACCGTGGAAGAAAGGGAAGGGGAAAAAAAGCAGAATTAATCAGATGTGGAAGGGTAGGCCATGGGAATATGGGCTGGGATGTGGTAGATTTTTTTGGGGTGGGTGGGGGGCAGTATATCCCCCAGTGATGCTGTGACTCAGAAGCAATGGGTAAATAAATGAATGTGTTATGTATGACTAAGCACGCGAACAGGGGCTCTGGGGCTTCTTTGCTGGTCCGGCCACAATGCACTCAGACATGTGAATAAATCAGCACACAATTAGGCCTTGTGATTTCATTTACGGCACCTACAAGCGCTCCCGTGGCGGATTCTGGCAGATGTCATTTCTAGCCAATTGATTTTGCAGCTGTCCCGAGGCCCGAGCAGTCATGGCCCTCTCTGTCCCAATTACAAATGGTTGGCAAACACCAACCAAATGGCTATCCAGGCAATTTCTGCATGATAAGAGTAGAATAATGTAAGAGACCACACTGGCACCAGAGGAACAAAGACATAAACAAGCAGTGACACGTGCATCACTGGAGGCTGTGCTGTAAACCTTCTGTAAAAGCATGCATGTAAGAAGGCAGGCACGTTTGTGCAATGTATTTGTGACATATGTAGCCCATAAAAAATGTTTTTTTTTGTTAATCTGCAGTTGTTGTGGATTCTTTGAAGGTACACTTCATGCTTTTGATGTGGTAAATCAGATTCTGCTCTGTAGTCAACCTTTCGTAGTGAATGTACTTTAAAATATCCTTCAGCAAAAGAAATAAAATTGTTTTTAAGCTACCGTGAAATCCGCCAGCGTCTTGGGTTTATGCATCTGGGATGTTTTCAGTTACACTCCTGGAAGGGGGGGGGGACACGGCACCTCGCAATCACGACGCATTGAACATTGTTGGTTCAATCATGTGTAATGAGCACTTGACTACGTAAAATGCACACTGCAGTTGTCAATGCAAAGCTAGAATGAATGCAGAACCCAGGTTGGGTCTGAAGCCGCCTAAGACGTCCTCACATTGCTTGCTGGCTTCATATTTTTTGTTTTGGGACCTCTGGGACCACAGAACAACCTTCCTGTTGGCTTTTTTCTTTTTCAAAATAGAGAGGAATTTTAAGTTCATCAAGAAGAACATGTTGAACGTGGGTCTTGAATGAATTTTAGAGAAGAGTAACTTGAATCAGATTGGTCTCCTGTGTAGAGTTTCCATGTACTTCCTGTGCATGCATGTCCTGTTGGTGCACTCCTTGAATCTGAATAACCTGGTTTTCAGGGTCACTTGTGACTCCAGACTGCCTGAAATTGAACCTTTGCTCTCATGTGAATGCTGGACTGTTGACCGTGTGATAAACTTGCAAGATGTTCAGGATGTTTCCTTTGCATTCACTCAGGTAGCCAGGATTAACTCCAACATCTCTGCGTCCAAAAGTCTGATGTTGATGGAAAGAAGAAGGCGTTGGGACATCACCATGCCTCAAAAGAGGATTGTCATGTCAAACCTGACAACCCAGTTCAAAATGGCGGCCTGCCGATACATCGTGCCCCTCATTGGACCCCGAAAGGGGTTGGGTTCCAGCTCCCGTCCATCATTGGCCGAGCCACGAGTTCAGTTGATGTCACAGCCAAATATAGCGCAACACTTCCCACTGTTCGCCCCTTTTCGTTCAGGTGACTACGTGAGTAGAGTCTCCAGAGTTTGGTTTGGTGTTCACAAAGGCCAAGAAGTGAATTGTAGCTGTCTTCAAGAGGTTCAAACTGTGATGATAAGGACTCATTTGTGCAGATATAGGTGACTTCTGTCATTCCTTGAGATCTACAACTGTTTAGTCAAGCACAGACATATAGGCAGAGGCCTCAGAACAAAAGCACTGAGCAATTTCAGGTGTATTTTGTACATTTCCTGTAAGTGTCTTATTGTGAATTCTTTCAACCACCCCAGTGAATACAAAGCCTCAGGACCCCCGTAAACTCCCATCATCTCAAAGACAGTGCCCAGGTTAAACCAGGAGAGAGTCACTAACCTGAAGAATTAATAACAATCCTACACCCTTGTGTCTCACTTTCATATGAAAACAGGCAAAAAGCTGCAAACTTTTCACCCACTTTCAGGATGGCTCGCACCTAATTGTGCTGCGGCGGCATTGATCTTTATCATGGTGAATGACTAAAGCCCCCTCCAGTTAAAACAATATCCATGCTGCAACTGAGCTGCTTGTCAGACAGTCGATTAGCTTTGAAACTGCACAGTGTGACTGAACTTTCACTGCTGGCTCTGAGTTCTGACAAAACCCAGTCCAGCTATTCTGACCAAATCAGGATTTACACTAAGGTCCTGTAATGTTGTCTTTGTGCAGTGCCCACCGTCTGATGGGTTAAAAGATGTTTTGAGAGCAATTTTCTGGTCATTCGTTTGGGAACATAACAAGTGGAAAGGATGTTATGGGGGGGGGGGGTTCTGATATATGTGTGATTTATAGACTCCCTTTCAGAGAATCAAGGCCATGTCATATACTGTACATCTTCATTAATGATTACAGGTAGTGAGTTTGAGGCATAGTAAGAGGAAATGGAAGGCAGATGAAAAGCAGCTGTTGTCATAGTGACCTAGCATACCATTTACTCCTCAAGCTTGATTCATGCTGTTGTATATATGAGGGTCTCTGTACCCTTCAGCTGATTTATGGAAACTTTTTAGTTGAACAGTAAAGATGGAAGAACTAAATGCTTGACCTTTGCTTGCACTGAGGTTGTTGAAGTAAACCACAACAAGACACAATCTGGAATGTAGAGCATATATGTTCTTCAGAATAACTGCTCAGTGCTGTTATTCTGAAGGCCTCTGCCTTTGTGTGTTAGTGGGAGTGTCCATAAATGTTTGGCTCGACTGTAATGTTTTGATGTTTTGACAAATTAGAAGTAATGAAGGGGGTCCACAGCCTTTGTTCCTCGCAGTTGGGGGGGCTCCAGTAAAAGGGAGTAAGGAATCTCTGATTAAGATGATCGTGTCAAAAAAAATTACTTTTTAAAACTGATGTTTAACTTTGACTTCAGCTTCATTTGAAATGATAAAGTGAAGAAAGGAAGGCAAAAAGAGAAGAGCAAACAAACTGTTCTCCTTGGACACAGAAAGCTGTGGCAGGCACGGAGTGGGAGGAGTCTGACTTGGGCTGGTAATCAACATTATGTTTCCTGATTGGTGTATGTTACTGGGCCTGGGAACAGTATCCACCACAGCAAAAGAACACAATCTGTAGGATAAAGGGAGAGTCTCAGAGCAAGGAAGAGCAGGAGCATCGGAATCTTTCCCCAAATTGTGTCCCTGTAATTTCCTTCACAGGTGTACGATTTACATTCGGTGCATTGCTTTTTTTCTGTCCAACATAAAACTCTTCAAAACACAAAGTTCCATACAGAGAATACTTTCTGACTCAAAATACAAACTGTACCTTTAATTGTTTTTGTTGACGACAATGGAGTGAGTGCAAATCTAAGGGTTACTCATCCCTGCTCTTACCTTGGCGTTCAAACTTATTCTTATCTGAACATTGCACATTTTTCTGCAACTCATTTAGCTTAAAATGGCTGCTTCTGTCAGCGCTGATGGCTGGGTTTGCGAACTCAACTGCGCAACAGCACCCAGTACGACGTTTGAACTATTCCAGAAACACAAGTCAACAGTCCAGAGTTCGATAACAGCAGTAGCGCAATGCAGATGATCCAGGGACATAGTCGGGAAGATGCAGGGGTCAGGCACCAAACAGAGGAATCCACAGAGACGAAGCAAAACCAAAACCAAAAAAACAGCGCATTGGGATCATGCACAGGCAGGTGATATCAGAGGCAAGGCAGGCTCGGAGGTCAAACAAATGGGTCAGTAGACAGAACTAGGAACAGGCAGGGGATCAAGGCTGATAGCGACTGGTAGTGAAAGAGACGAACTAGCAACAAGACAAGAACAGAAGCCCACATATATACTAGGAGCACCAGGTGAGTCTAATCACAGAGCAGGCCCAGGTGCAGCACGTTGGGGAGGGAGCGTGCAATCGCACAGGAGGAGAGGAAGTCAAGCAGCCTGCAACGAGAGACAAGGTGAGCTATCAAAATAAAACAGGAAACAGACAGGACAGAAACGTGGAGTGTGACAGCTTCTCCAAAAACTGAACAAATATTACAGACTGAAGTAAGAAATGAAGTCACACCTGGCACCTTGGCAAATACATCAGAGCAATGCCAAAAGCATATGAACCTCCTCCAGAGCTGGGAAAATGGCACGGGCTAGCATACTCTTGTGACAGCAACCCAAAATATTTGGGGGCTGCTGGCTTTGAAAAAAGTTACTCTGAAGTCATCTCAAAGCCACTTTCTGAAACTTACAACGGTAACTAAGGCAAAAGACTTTCTTTTTTTTAAGCAGTTTTAGCCAACTATTAACCTGTAGAATAAAGGCAGCGTCTCAGAAAAAACTCACGCACGCACACACACACACACACACACACACACACACACACACACACACACACACACACACACACACACACACACACACCCTCGCCATTTTCCTTCTACTGTGGATCAAAATTGTCTGGTCATGAATCCCTCAGAAGAACTCTAGTCTTTGTGATGGCTGTTGATGTTTTTAAAAAGTGAAGTTAACTTTCCATGTGACACACTGTGTGGCAGAGTATAAAATTGAAATGTGCAATAAACTCCCCACTCTCAACTGCAAAAATAAAACACCCAGAGTACCTCATCTCAGAAATATCAAACACAGTAGAGCAACACAGTGCCTGTGCTTCAGGAAATCATCCAGTGTACTGTGGGATAATGCACAGTTAATACTGAGTTTGCTTTCTATCAAACAGTAACTTTCAGTTGAATTTAGGATGTGTTGTACTTTCAAAATAAATGCTGTCAACTGCTGAATCATAGGCACAAATTGATATGCAAATGATCAGCTTTTACTCTGAAAATCAGAGGTGGAGGGCAGGGGTGTCAAATATGTGTCTATCTTTTGAGTTGCAGTACATATGAACCCCTCCTTGAGCTGCCACCTTACCGTGGTGGAGCGGTTGTCAGGGGCTTTTACCCCCGGTAGGGCCTCCCAAGCCAAACAGGTCTCAGGTGAAGGGTCAGACGAAGAGTGGCTCACAAAGCTCCTTATGGAAAGGAAAAACCAAAGGATGTTCACGTCGCCTGGATCGGCGTCACTGGGGCCCCATCCTGGAGCCAGGCCTGGGGCTGGGGCTCGAGAGCGAGCGCCTGGTGGCCGGGTCTTAGCCCATGGGACCCGGCCGGACAGAGCCCGAAAGGACAACGTGGGTCCGCCTTCCCGTAGGCCCACCACCCACAGGAAGGGTCATTGGGAGCCGGTGCATTATGGTTTGGGTGGCAGACAAAGGCAGAGGCAGAGGCAGAGGCGACCCAATCCTCGGACAGAGCCTCTGGCTATAGGGACATGGAATGTCACCTCGCTGGGGGGGAAGGAGCCCGAGCTGGTGCGAGAGGTAGAGCGTTACCGGCTACAGATAGTCGGCCTCACCTCCACACACAGTCAGGGCTCTGGAAC
>JAUESF010000001.1:340074-352468 GCA_032274765.1 Malacoctenus tetranemus | reverse complement strand
GCTCTGGAACCCAACTCCTTGAGAGAGGCTGGACTCTCTTCTACTCTGGGGTTGCCCGCGGTGAGAGGCGGCGGGCTAGAGTGGGCTTGCTGATAGCCCTCCAGCTCAGCTTGCATGTGTTGGAGTTCTCCCCAGTGAATGAGAGGGTTGCTTCCCTGCGTCTTCAGTCCAGGGACAGGTCTCTTACTGTTGTATCGGCCTACGGGCCAAACAGCAGTAGAGAGTACCCAGCCTTCTTGGAGATCCTCGGGGGGGGGGGTACTGAAAGCTGCCCCTACTGGGGACTCAATTGTTCTACTGGGGGACTTCGATGCCCACGTGGGCAATGACAGTAGTGCCTGGAGAGGCCTGATTGGGAGGAACGGCCTCCCTGATCTGAACCCGAGTGATGTTCTGTTGTTGGACTTCTGTGCTAGCCACAGTTTGTCCATGACGAACACCATGTTTGAGCATCAGGGTGTCCATCAGTGCACTTGGCACCAGGACACCCTAGGCAGGAGGTCGATGATCAACTTTGTAGTCGTGTCTTCTGACCTCCGGCCGTATGTCTCGGACACTCAGGTAAAGAGAGGGGCTGAGCTGTCAACTGATCGCCACCTGGTGGTGAGTTGGATCCGCTGACGGGGCAGGAAGCTTGACCGACTGGGCAGGCCCAAACGTACTTTGAGGGTCTGCTGGGAACGTCTGGCAGAACCTTCTGTCAGGGAGGTCTTCACCTCCCACCTCCGGGAGAGCTTCGACCAGCTTCTGAGGGAGGCTGGAGACATTGAGTTAGAGTGGACCATGTTCTCCACCTCCATTGTCACCGTGGCAGCGCGGAGCTGCGGCCGTAAGGTCTCGGGTGCCTGTCGTGGTGGCAACCCCCGAACCCGGTGGTGGACACTGGAAGTAAGGACTGCCGTCAAGCTGAAAAAGGAGTCTTGTCGGGCCTTTTTGACCTGTGGGACTCCTGAGGCAGCTGGCGGGTACCGGTAGGCCAAGCGTGCGGCAGCCCAAGCTGTTGTGGAGGCAAAAACTCGGGCCTGGGAGGAGTTCGGGGAGGCCATGGAGGAGGACTATTGGTCAGCCTCAAAGAAATTGTGGCAAACCATCCGGCACCTCAGGAGGAGGAAGCAGTACCCTGCTAACACTGTTTACAGTGAAAGTGGGGAGCTGTTGACCTCGACTGGGGATATGGTTGGGAGGTGGAAGGAATACTTTGAGGATCTCCTCAATTCTGCCGACACGTCTTCTGTGGAGGAAGCAGAGGCTGTGGACTCAGAGGTTTACTCAGTCATGACCCGGGCTGAGATCACTGAGGTGGTTTGTAAGCTCCTCAATGGCAGAGCTCCGGGGGTGGATGAGATCCGCCCTGAGTACCTCAAGTCTCTGGATGTGACCAGGCTGTCTTGGTTGACACGCTTCTGTCGCATCGCGTGGTGGTCGGGGACAATGCCACTGGACAGGCAGACCGGGGTGGTGGTACCCCTTTTCAAGAAGGGGGACCAGAGGGTGTGCTCCAACTACAGGGGGATCACACTCCTCAGCCTGCCTGGGAAAGTCTATTCCAGGGTGCTGGAGAGGAGGATCCGGCCGGTAGTCGAACTTCGGATACAGGAGGAACAATGCGGGTTCCGTCCTGGTCGTGGAACACTGGACCAGCTCTACACTCTTCGCAGGGTGCTCAAGGGATCATGGGAGTTTGCCCAACCAGTCCACATATGTTTTGTGGATCTGGAAAAGGGATTTGATCGTGTCTCTTGTGGCGCTCTATGGGGAGTGCTCCTGAGGTCTGTGGGGTCTGTGGCCCTCTGCTAAGGGCCGTGCAGTCTCTGTACAACCGGAGCAGAAGCCTGGTTCGCATTGCCGGCAGTAAGTCAGACCTGTTCCCAGTGCACGTTGGCCTCCGGCAGGGCTGCCCTTTGTCACGGGTCCTGTTCATTACTTTTATGGACAGGATTTCTAGGCGCAGCCAGAGGCCGGAGGGAGTCCGGTTTGGGGGTCACAGGATATCGTCTCTGCTCTTCGGGGATGATGTTGTTCTGATGGCGCCCTCAGATCAGGACCTCCAGCGTGTTCTGGGGCGGCTTGCAGCTGATTGTGAGGAGGCTGTGATGAGAATCAGCACCTCCAAATCTGAGGCCATGGTTCTCGACCGGAAAAAGGTGGTTTGCTCTCTCCAGGTTGGAGATGAGTTCCTGCCTCAAGTGGAGGAGTTTAAGTATCTCGGGGTCCTGTTCACAAGTGAGGGTACAATGGACCGGGAGGTCAACAGGTGGATCAGTGCGGCGGCCGCAGTGATGTGGTCAGTGTATTGGTCCGTCGTGGTGAAGAGGGAGATGAGCCAGAAGGTGAAGCTCTCTATTTACTAATCAATCTACGTTCCAATGCTCACCTATGGTTATGAGCTTTGGGTCATGACCGAAGGAACGAGATCTTGGATACAAGCGGCTGAAATGAGCTTTCTCCGCAGGGTGGTGGGACGCACCCTTCGAGATCGGGTGACGAGTTTTGCCACTCAGGAGGAGCTCAAAGTAGAACCGCTGCTCCTCCACATCGAGAGGATCCAGCTGAGGTGGCTCGGGCATCTGTGTAGGATGCCTCCTGGTCGCCTTCCTCGGGAGGCGCTCCAGGCATGCCCCACTGGGAGGAGGCCCCAGGGAAGACTCAGGACACGCTGGAGAGACTACATCACCCGGCTGGCCTGGGAACGCCTTGGGGTCCCCCCCAGAGGAACTGGGGGTGGTGGCCGGGGAAAGGGAAGTCTGGGAGTCTCTGCTGAGACTGCTGCCCCCGCAACCCGGCTCCGGATAAGCGGGAGATGATGGATGGAGAATATATAAGCGTTCAACGTAGCACAACTTATGACAGAATCACAAACTCCTCCTCATTGTATGTTGCTATGGAAATGTTGCAGAAGACAGGAAATGTCTAAAAAACAATAAGTCTAAAATATAAGGAGATTAAGTCATTATATATACAGTCTGAAAAGTGCCATTCTGTAAAGCTTTAATAGGACCACTTTTAAAGGTTGAAAAAAGGGACCCAAATGTTAATGAGTTACTGCGTTAAACACTGACTGTGACTACAGCTTTCATTCCACGGGGCCACAGACTTGATTTCCTTTGTACTCTGAATTTCTGACCTACTTATTATCATTGATTGAATCAGAACATGGAAACTCAAATGTCATTTTAGAAATCCCATTTTTCAAGTATATCCCTCCGAACTTCTTTATAACTCAAATGAAAGTTCTGTAACGCTGCACTATACACAGCAAAATTGAACACACCAAACACAATACGTTTTTGTCTGTGCTTGAAATGAAGGTAAGACAAAAATAAAAACAATTTCACACAGCCTGCTCTAAATCATGTTGTCTCCCGGCTTCTTTAAGGAGTCATTTCAATCAAAATTACTTTTGTGCACTTGGTACATGAAGAAAATCGGCCAGCAAATAAAAGTATTCACGCTGTGTTTATTCTCGCCTCACACTGCTGCCTCTTGATTTTCAGCTGAAATCCAAAGAAAAAGGCAATTGAACTTGTGCTTTAAAAAAAACAAAAAAGCAGGCCAGGCTTTGGTCAGCTCTGCATCAGCTTCCAGTGAGACTCCTTTAAAGCCATACATTTTGCTGTTTTGTTGTTGCTCTCCACAGAGTCCCTTCAAACTCCATGCCTATGAAGCCTGAAATAAGCTCAATGCAAAATGAAAACAGGGCCCCTGGAAGTCACGTCCCCACATACAAGAGGAGCCATGATTGTATGAAGCAAATAAGAGATTGATAAAGGACAGAAAAACCGTTGTGCCCAATGTGCATGGGCGTATACATCAACAGAAAGTTGGGGGGGGGGGGTAGAGTGTCCAGAAGGGAAATTATATGTGGGCTTCCTGGTTTAATAATGTACACAGGGCAGCCTCAGTGGTGAGTCACAATGGGGAGTGGCATTTGGAGTTGGGGGAGAAAGTAGCTGAGGCTAACCACCCGCGGGGGGCTCTGTTCACAGCAGGGGGGTGGAGTCATTGTGGCTGGGTCAAGAAGACATGCTCACCACGGCCTGGTGTGGGTGCACGGGCAGTCATCAGCGCAGTGACATTAGATCCATACATATGGAATATTGTCCGATGTCCTGCGGGACAAAGGTTCACCAGGCTCAGCCACTGCAGGCACGGTCAGTAACACATACAGTGTCTTTATTTGTTCAGTAGTATGTCAAACAGAAACATGTCTGTCTAACCACAGTTGCATCTTTATGTTTTCGTTGTGGATTTTGAGGCTTCAGTTCTGTAGGTACATCATATTAGAACAAGGTAAGCATGGAAGTCATCAGTAACAAAATTGTAATACATTTAAAATGCGTAGTTGAAGCAAAAATTATCCAGAGTGGCTTCAAATTGTTCCTCTACTACAGTGAGCTCCCTCACCGTCATGCATTTAGTCACCAACACCTTAAAAAGAAAAGTTGTGTAAAAAAACTGCAAAGAAGTTTGCATACATTGCCAGAAAATTCTTGCATATTGCTGCTATAATTTATGTTAAAGTTGACAGTAGTTGTTTATTGGTCTTTACTTCGAATGACTTTTATCTAACATTAATGCAATCATCATTGGTCCTTTGTCTTTCCAATAGCTAAATAATTTGTGAGTGCATCATGAATGTTTTTTTTTTTTTTGGGGGGGGGGTAGTTCCAAATAAAACATGTGAAGAAAATAAACTGATCGATAGTTGCTCGCCTGGCAAAACTTCTATGAATGCAGATTGTTGGTTGTCAGTCCTTTGGTGAGCGCCACAACACCACAAGCAAATAAAACTGGGCACTGAAACCAACGGCTGATTTATCCCTAACAATTCCCATAAAAAATAAAACTAAATTGCCTATTCAATCACATGCATAGAACTGCTTTATCAATTAGCCTGTACTGCAGGGAGAATGCCTGCTGAGGGAAAATGAATCCTGAGATGACAGTAAAAGATACAGCAATGTACAAAATTCATTTACATAATTGTACATGAATTCTATATGCACTTTTTTTTAACTGTATCTAGTTCATTAATCATTCATTTGAATGAAAATGACGGAGGTTTTGTGGGAAGTGTGTACTGAGTGCATCTGCAGTAATTCATCTCTCACTCCAAAGTGCACTAAACCTAATTGAGATGGACGAGGCAGTGTGATGCTTTGTTCTTACTCATGTAAAATCTATTGAAATGTAGGGTACACATTTATCAAAAAAGCCTGTGTGGAACAATATAACTCTACCATCTGTGTGTCGATAAAGCTTTCAAAACAGTTCTAACCCAGATGAATGTAAATAACTCAACATACAAGGAATTGAATGGGAGGCACCGTGAGACATGTCTTTATTAGTTCCCCTTTAATGATGCTTTTGGTGATTAAAGCAATCTGTGTAAAAGGCAAGAGCCTGTATGCAGTTGCACCATTGTCAGTGCAGCAGCAGATCTTCGAATTGACAGATTTATTAACTAATCACTTTGTGGTGAGTTCCATCCCCATGTGTCAGTGGTTGGTTCAGTGTGAGGGAAGGGAAATTACATATAAAGTGGCATAATTAGAACGTTTGCTGACTAACAATTAGATATTACCTAAACATAAAAATCAGTCATGTGCATTCGTGTCTAAATGACCAGGCTGTGGAGGAACCAGCTAATATCTGTCTTGTGTGCTGCACCTTTTGTCCCAGGCTGGAGGGATTGTTGCGTTTTTTTTAAAATACCACAAACAGCCGACGTATTCCTGTAAGTCCAGGTCCTTGGTGTGTTCCGTCACCTGAAAGTGTGTCTGTGCCTCCTGCTCTGAAGGGTTCGAGAAGCTGCGATGATGCATTTCCTGCGGGCATGGCGGTGCCCCGATTCAAGCTGCTGAGGCTCCAAAATCTGCAGCTCTATTGAATATATGACCAGAAAACAAATGGAATTTTTGACCTTCAAAGCAAATCAGTTCTGCAGTGATGAACTGTGTAGGTGGCTATTCAACACTCACCCACGTTGTCCGCAATGTCCTTCCCGAAATAGTTGCAATGCTAACTGTTGACAAGGGCGCACTGTTTCAGTCCTGCTGCAAGGTCCACTCAATTGCTCATAAACAGCATTGATTGTACAAGCTGTGTTGTTGAATCATGGTGGGGAGGCTCGGAGCCAACCCATTAGACCCATGCTATGGCGTCAGTGCTCTCCTAAGTGAGCCCTGGCTGATCTGTTAAAATAGAATTAGATTTCAAATCGAGGAGGAATAAATATTATTCTGTTCTCAGCGTGACCTGGAGCGATGCAGCGATGTCTATGGGATGCTGCAACCTTTAAAAGGGAGCTTATCAGCTCCAGCCAATGGCCTGCAAGGATTCAGCCTAATGCCGCTGTTTGCTCACAATCAGCATTGTGTTTAATAAATGTGGCTGAATATTAACTAATCTTTTGATCTAGCTTTCATTAGGCCACCCCAAGAGAAGTGGGTTCTTCTCGACAAATTAAGCCCCCCCATTGTCCCCGCCCATATCCCTGCATCTTCAAGTCATGAGGGAAATGAGCAAGGACACGAGCCCTCTTATTTAAAGATAACTGGTAAACTGCTTTAATTAGGCCTGTTTTTTCAAAGCACCCGACTTTCTTTAGGAGTGGTGTTTTGTCCCCACTTTGTTCTGGCTGCCAAGCTGCGATTTCAGCTCCTTTTAAACTGAAGCACACGCACACATGCACACACACGGCGCACAGAGGGGCCAGATTCTTACACAGTGCCAGATTTACTCCTGTAGTATTTTAAAGCGTGCCATGTAGGACAAGATTGCTCTCACCGTTGGGATTTCTATTTCATTCAGAGATGACACGTGCCCAATTATTAGGTCCTCCACATGAGCCCGGGTGCTCTCCAGCCCACCTATGTCTCATCATAAACAAGCCGGAGCACCAATGCTTACAGGATGATCAATGTTTTTTCCCTAAAGGCCAATAACACACTGCATTGTTAGGTACATTATGATTACTGAGTCACAGTGCGGTAGTATGTGTATTACCTCAGTGTCATATATATCTTCCAACATATAGTGTGCTGGTTGCTGACTGAAGCGAGATGAACTGTGTTGGAATTCGGTTTGTCAGCTCCCATCCTGTCAGGCATGCAGCTCACTCAGCAACACACGAACAATGCAGATTCTGTGATTGTGCAGCTGAGCTGCAGCTTGACCGCATTGTAGTCTCAGCAAAAGTAATGTAAGGACACATTTAGGTCATAACTAATCAACTTCTATTCTCCTGGCTCATTACAGTATACCCTTAGCTCATAAACAAAGGACTGAAAACACGCTCACCTGTTCACTCCCCCATTAGGTCCGCATAATGCCTACTAATTATGTTTACCCATCTATAAGCCCTAATTATGTTGGGAGCTGATAATTAGCTGGGTTAGAATTGGTGCATATGTTTCTTCACGATCGACCTGGCAGGAAACAATGGCTACTGTGATCTCTGTGGAAACCCCAGAAACCTCTGTGGGGGAACATTTTCACAGTGTTAGCACTTTGAGAGTGACACTGCTGGTTTTTCACCAGTTGGAATACTGGGTGATGAATACTCAGACTGCAAGTTCAATAATGCCACCATCAGGGCTTCAGAGATGAGGCATGAACTCATCCTTCGGTTGTCAATACAATCATTGTGCTCTCAATCAGTCGGAGGCCTTTGTTGCATCAGATTACTTTCCAGAGCACCTCCATCACTGTCGAACAGGCAGCTGGCCTGCAGCACCCCCCTCCAGTGGGCAGCACCCTTGGTGGCCCTGCCACTGAGTGACCTTAAAGGAGATTTCATCAACTTTCCAATCGGACAAAGAAGGACGATTGTCTAAACTCCCCATTTGGCCACTTTTGTGCGAGATCAACTCAGGTAGTTCCTGTTAGTCTGTAGAATCATTTACTTGGGATGATCAATGTTGAGAGGGCATTAAAGGTGGCCCCACTCTCCATTTCTTTGTGCAGCACTTTAACCAACTTTGTCTTTGTTTGCTTTTCTTTTTCTGTACTCATGTGCTTGGTGAATGTATTGAACTGTTGATGCTGATCATGGTGGCTATCCAGTTAGAGTTGGCTGGTGCGCACATGCTGCTCTTCTCTCTGCCAGCCTGACAACAGTGACGTGGTAAAGGCCCATGGATCCCATCGCACTCAGGCTTGGTGGTTTTTCAAACTCTCCCAAGATCCCACAGTGCCTCTGACTGGAAGTCCTTCCAGAAGGTTGTGAGGACAGCAAAGACGTCAATGTCTTCCATCTGGGACTTACCGCTGTTTGACCAGAGCCCATGACATCAGAAGGGACACTTCCTAACACAACAATGGACTGCACAACTCTGGCAAGAAGCTACACAGCACCGAACAGACAGACTTTCCAGCAGCTTCTTTCCATCTGATTGCTGAAGACAACCAATCCCCCAATCTCATCACTGGAGTGACGTGTGAATGTACCATACTCACCGACATGTGCAATTGTGTTGTAAGTATTGTGTTTCACAAAGGATTTTTTTTCCTACAAAGTTTAAACAAAGTTTGTTTCAATTATATTTCTTTCTGATCACATATTTAACCTTTTCACTATTTTAAATATGACCTTTATTTTCCTGCTGCTCTTTTTGAGCCTGCTGGAAGAACTCTTCTTTCTGCGCCGTCTAAGGATAATTATAAGGTTACGCACATAACATGTTGAGACTCGGACATTATTCGGCAATACGTTCCCTTTGCATGGAGGAGAATGCCCATTTATGAATTCATTGAATGCATAATCCTTTGGTATATTTAATCCTTCCTACGATATTTATTCATCTTCATCTTGCCACTGATTTTCCAAATTTGGTCATCATTGTTTGATTCATCTTAATTGTATGACAGTCACAAGCAATCGTAACTAATTACTCTGGGGATTATTAACTGTTTGACCGTCCTCACTACATATACGTGCTCTTAGCCTCAGCCATCCTACTCAGAGGGACAATCTACCAGGTGAACACACTGCTGTTTTGACTGCTACATTTTTCTGCTGTTGGACTGTTGTTCATTTTCAAAAACATATAAAAGTATTAGGGGGAAATCGAGTCATTCATTCAATTTCTGATAATCAGATACCTGAAATCATGCAACTAGATGTTTTACATAATGCCTTTTATTTCGTCACTTTAACAATCCAACATGTCAGTTGATGGTGACAGTTTTTAGAAAGCACTAAAGTAGTATACTGTTCATGCAAAGTAGCATCATTGTGCCAATTTTGAAACGTCTGTGCAGTGATGTCAGTGGCTTCACCACAAACATGGGCAATAAAACACACTTTATACAAACTGAAGTGAGATTGCTCAGACACATTGCAGCTGGAAACAACACATGGTTTTGGCATTGAGGCCTATGGTGAACAGACAATAGTGCCTCCAGAGATAATTTTTTTTTCCTGTATTAACCATGATCAAGTAAATGATTGTGTTCTACCAAACTCCTCAAAAACTTCTCTCGAGTTTTTTTTTCTTCAGCCTGAAGGAAAAATTCAAAAGAAAACCCTGTTCTTGGTTTGGCCCATTTTACAGTTTTTTGCTTCTTATCAGGTTTGTTCAGTTTTATTTCTTTACATCTGCACCTTGAGAGACAAAACATCAGATCCCTGACTGCACTCGGAGTGGGAATCTGAGTAGTACCCAGTGGTGGTTGTTTTTTGGCTGGATGACTCAGCAATGCACACGTAGCCCGGCAGTTTGAACAGCCGCTCTAGTTAAGATTTTCTATGTTCTCAGGCAGGTGGCTCACTGCTGCCCCCGAGGGGTGCACTGACAAGCGCACATCAGTGAGAGGGAAACTGCCGACGCAGGCGGGACAGTTGGGCTAATAGCAC
Organism: Malacoctenus tetranemus; assembly: GCA_032274765.1. Classification (NCBI taxonomy): domain Eukaryota; kingdom Metazoa; phylum Chordata; class Actinopteri; order Blenniiformes; family Labrisomidae; genus Malacoctenus; species Malacoctenus tetranemus. The sequence goes on along the minus strand of JAUESF010000001.1, from coordinate 342,609 downwards.
CCGAGAAAGTCATAAAAAGAGAGACAGCAGTCCACTGCTCATCCAAAAAAAAGTAAGCAGTAGCAAGGCTACGTGTTGGAGAGATTTGACCGCGGTGGGAGAAGTCGCCCGAGTTGCGGAGTTGCCGACCGGCTTGAAACAGTGTGTCCATTTTGTTGAACTGTTCCATGGACCCCGATTGAGTTGCTCAAGCTGCCTTCATCCTGCAGCCATCTGGTTCATCCCATCATTCCCCTCATCAATAGCTTCATCTCTGCAATCTTCATTCCGTCCCTCCTTTACTTAACATCTTTCTTCCTCTGCGACCAGGATGGACAGTCTTTCTTGTGAAGGGTGGTAGGAAGCACTCAAAAGAAACTGAAAACATCTAGTTGTGTGTGGAATATGAAGCCTCTAAGTGATTATTGTGTCCATTATTGTGGTAACTGCTGGTTGTACGGTCAGTGCTCGATTTCACCCTTCAATTTAGTGATTTCTTTGATAAATCCTTTTCCTTTAAACTGATTGGTTTGGTCATTGATCCCTGTTTACAGGGTGGTGCCCCGAAATTATTTAGAATTGTAATTGATAATCATAATTTACACGTTTGTTGCTCTGTAATTAATTAATTTCTAACCACCAAACTTCACCTGCTGGAGATCCCAACCATTGGTACCTTGAAATTATTCAATTATAATTGGTAAGTGTAATTTCTATAAATTGTTGCTTAGCAATTAATTAAATTGACTGTCAATCACCAAACACCCTTCTGGAAAGCACAACAAAAGCCTCCATTTACTTTACTGCTCTACTCCTGCTTCAGTCTCCTCTTAGAACCCTAGTACTAAATATACCTGCAAGGGGGTGGATCACACACCAGGTGGGTTATACACAGCATGATGATCAGTTCTCCATTCATTGATTTCACTTAGCCAGTGATGGTTTAGTGATAGATGAAAGTGTTTGGTTAGGTTCTTCCAAACTACATTGTGGTGAGGTGTCCAGTGAAGAAAACACCGACGCATCTCCAAAGGGAAAACTTTTTAAATTACTTCCAACAAGTTCAGTTCGATAATATATGTGCATGATTGCAAAATCTTTAATTCGGCAGAAAGTAAACACAAGTTTCGAGTCATCCTTTTCTCTGAGCGGCAATCAAAATGAAACACATTTGCTCAACTGACAATTTTTTCAAATGTCACTTTGACTGGTGCACTTAGTGACACTAGGATGGCTACAATCAGACCATCTGAAATATGTCAAACTATCCAGACTCAAATTGTTGTTTGGAGCTAAGTGGGGTTTTCTCTATGTCAGATCATGACTGGTCCACTAAAAGATGCTCTACAAACAGGCTGTTTGTGTCCTGAGCACATTCAGAAAGGCTAAAAGTGACCACACCAGTAGATAATGAGTACATCAAGCTTTTTTCACTGTCTGTACCGCTTATTACTCCGTGTTACGGGAGGTGCTGGAGCCAATCCCAGCTGTTTACAGGCGAAGGCAGGGTGCACCCTGGACAGGTCACCAGTCCATCACAGGGCAACACAGCGATAAACAACCAGTCACATTCACACCTAGAACCTTTTTTCACTGTAAGATAGAAAAACATTTTACCAGCAATAGAGTAAGCCAAAAAAATAAGGCAAAATTCCAATCAGCAAGAATTGTGTACAGAAGAGGGACTGGTGCTGTTTGATGATGAATAGAGGTCTCTCAACTGCCCCTCAGGAGCGAAATCATGCCCCAATGCTTGGCTCAGACTCGCCAGCATTTCACTGCAAATGATTTGAGAAAAAAGTCTTACACATGGACAAACCACAGTTTGAGATTTCTTTCAGTGGGAGGAGGTGAGAGGGACATAACAAGGAGGTCTCGAAATAATATCACGGCATCCAACCTGTGATGGAACACTGAGTGGGGGAAATATTCAAGCAAGAGGGTGCTCTTCGAGTCCAGTTGGACCTCACACTCAAACAAACCTCTGAACAAGACCAAAGAAAACATGTCTAAAAGACAACCTCCACCTTTGTAGTGCCGAGGTTCAGGACAACAAATGACTTCCAAAGAGCCTGGACATCAAAAGTGTTGAGTAGCAGGAGTGTGTGGTAAAAAATACATTTAACTTGGTAAGTTAGTTGTATAGTGAACAGTATTGTATGCTCAGTGTCCTGATTGGCTAAGGGACTGTAGGTCAATGTCAATCAGTCTCCTCCGTCCCAGCTGTGTTCGGCTCGTTTAATTTACGTAGTTGCAGATTTTCTCCACGACAAAACCCACCATGAATTGCTAAAGGAAGGTGGAGTTGGTGCAGTTCAAACCGAGCATCAGTATGGGGAAGAAAGGTGATTTGATTGACTTTGAACATGGCACGGTTGTTGGTGCCAGAAGGGCTGGTCTGAGCATTTCAGAAACTGCTGATCTACTGGGATTTTCACGCGCAACCATCTCGAGGGTTTACAGAGAATGATCCGAAAAGAAAAAATATCCAGTGAGCGGCAGTTCTGTGGGCGGAAATGCCTTGTTGATGCCAGAGGTCAGAGGAGAATGGCCAGA
>JAUESF010000001.1:329169-339974 GCA_032274765.1 Malacoctenus tetranemus | reverse complement strand
AGGAGGTTGTTAATCAGTTTCAGCTGCATTGGTGTTGATGGAATTAACAACAGGTGCACTAGAGGGGCAACAACGAGTTGGCCCCAAAACAGGACTGGTTTTGCAGGTGGAGGCCATTTCAAGTTCCACCACCAGATTTGGAGGCCCTCCTGTCATGCACAAGATATATGCACCTTACCATCACCGGCCAAAAACATTGGCTGGTTATGACACAATAACACACACAATGACACAGTGCTTCTAAATGATAGCCTCTTCTGGCTCCTTGCCAGCAGCTGAAAGTTCACCTGATTTACTTACACTAATAAAACTAGCAGTGGTACATCAGGGGCTCTGTTCTCTGGAAATGACTGGGTCTTTTGGATATTTAACAGAAAGAGGACTTTTTTGAGCCCACCGTCCCCTGTGCCTGGGTCCAGTAGACCAGTTGGCGAAACTAAAGGTCCATTCCAATTGTCTTCCTGAATTCTCAATCCTCAGCCTTAATCCTTAAAATGCGTGCTCCCGCGAAGTGCAAGTGCTGTCCCAATTTGTTTGAAGGTAAATTAAGGAGTGACTTTGAGGTACAAAGTGACTGTTTTGTTCCTTAAAACTGAGGTGTCCTGCTACCTTTCTTTAAAGTGAGGGCTACCCAGAATGCATTGCATTTTTTCACTTGGCAGCGAAGACGGCAAGCTACAAATGTACATTTCTTTTTTAATGGAGATATAAATATTATGAAAAACATCGCATTCTCTTAGTATAGGCCCATGTTACGGATTAGCTACCTCGGTGTTATGTAACATTTACAGTCTTACAGTCTTGAGGAAGTATCTGCATTAAGGAGTGTCCCAGTTCTAGTCCTTGACACTTGATTTTGAGGGTTAAGGTTTAGGAAGAGGGTTCAGGATTAAGTTTGAGGATTGAGGATTAAGGAAGAGAATTGGAATTGGGCGTAACTGTCACCACAAGAAGGAGGAGTTGTCAAACCTTCAGGGAAACTAATGCTACATTCAGTGGGAATTTGTTCCGAGTCTGTAAGAAAGTAAGTAGCAAAGCCAAACAAATTGACCAAAAATTGTATTCAATTCAATTTACTGTTCCTTTTCCATAGAGTTCCACACTATAGCAAGAGAAAAAGAGAAGAATAAAAATGAAAAAAAACATGCACTGAAACAAAACTGAATCTTATCAAGTCAATTTTATGTATTTCAGTGTTTTAGTGTGAGCAGTGTTTCTTGTCACTTATTTGCATTCTTTATCAAGATCGGCACCACATTACGAGCATCGAATTGGAAGCTGCGGAACCATTCAAGCTAGAGATCCACAGATTATCTGCATACATGAAGTGATGGATCCGATTCACCAAACCCACAGCGTGAATCTAACAACAAAGATGAATCATTCACATATAACTTGGAAACACAGGCACAACTCCTCCCTGACAGACTCCATTAGTCACATGAATGGGGGCAGATGTTACGTTCCTCAATTTCACTTCCATGGTCTAATGCAAATAATAATAGGAGGAAACATTTGCCCTCGTTGTACTAAACACATAATGCTCCAAAACTATTTTTGGAGCCAAAACTTGAATGAGCAAGACAAATTTTCCTGTTCATTCTGACTAAGACGTGTCCAGACCTAATAAATATTCATGCGAGAGCCCCACAGCTCTGGAGCACAGATGTATCCCCGCACTGATGACACATCCCAACGCCACCTTATTTGACCCACCCTGACTCGACCAGAGCTCAATTAACATCGATAGGCTTTGTCTTCTAACTATCAACTATGTGCACGTTAAAACAAGAAATCTCTGCAGACATGCAGTTAGCCATATCGAGAGTACACCTTAAGACTTCTTTTGGATGAAAATGAATTTGCTAAAGAAAAAATACAGAACAGTTTGTTCTATTAAAAAACTTGCAGATAACCTTGCTGTGGCGCCTCGAACCATACAGATCACTTCGATGGACTTTGATATTTCAAACTCTGCTAGATGGTTTGAAACGATATGTTACTGTTACTGAACATTAGGAGACCAATACTGTTTATGTAAACCAATTTTATGATGTAAAATAAGTATTTTAAAGAAAAGCTTTAACTTTGACCACTGGGTCATTCGCACAAAGAGAAAGTCAATACATTTTTATTTTATACTGCTTTTACAAATCAGTGAGATTTTTCTCAGTTAGACATTGAATGAGTTTACATGATGAGACCATCTGCCTTGTGAATGTTGAGATATTCAACTGGATGAGTTCCAGGAATGGACACTGCTGTATGTTGGATTTATAAGAGGTCCTAACCATACTGTTATGTCAATGTACAGAAAGTTAATTTATGGGTGGTTGGTTCGAATTAATCTTTGGGGAGTGCTAAGTTTAAAGGAAATTACCAGAATCATTGTGATTCAACCTCTGGGATCCATCAGAAGCTTCATTTGCTTCGATCGTTCAGGGCAGAACTCATCATCCCATTAGTGATCAATGCATCTTAATGAGCAGACCTGGAAAAACACGCTGAGTGAATTGATATGAGAGTTGAAGTCGAGCAGGGCTGTCAGCCCTCACACAAGTCATACCTGCAGACATGATGCAAATAGTACAGTTTTTTTGAATGCCAGTCTATCTGTATCCACAACCAACATTATTGTTGGTAATTGCTGAGCCACATGCCATGAATGACTTTTAATGATAAACGCTGGCAAAAACCTGACTTTAAGAGTGAAAATGATGTGTTGCTTCCAAACATCACACTTTTTACAGTAATGGTCTTACATGATATTTAAACTCTTTCTTCAGATTCCACACAAAATGATTGTATTGACACATGTATTGAAATTACACAAAATACAAATACAAATACACACTACATTTAGACTCAGTTATTGTAGTTAGTGGTTCTTGTATGTTTTATTACTAGTTTTCATTATTGAATCTGAGACTTGTAAGAGGCTTGTTGTTAGCACACAGTTTGTCTTTGGTTTATGGTGGCTTGTTAGCACTTTGTACTGTGTCGTGATATTTTTCAGTGTTGGGGCTTGCAGCATTTCCTGTCAGCCCGCAGCACCTCTCACACTGACTCGAGGCAGCCATGAAAGGTCAGCACCAGGCTAACAAAGACAGGGGCGAGGGGAAGGGGAGAACACATGGCTCCAGCTTCATACACCGCAGGCTGTGTGACCACACACACATTTAATAACAGCCCAGTGGGCACAGAGGCAGTGTGGCGGTGGGGTTCGAAGCTGGAGGGTGCAGGCAGTAAGGGGGGGGGCTTCACAATCGCTGGTGGTTACTCATGAAATTCTTTCACCCCTACAGAGACCCACAACCTCAGAACTCTTGCTTCCGGTGTCCTGGAACTCCACACTTGCCTGCCGCTAGACTATGGTGCTGATGCGATTAAACAAAATCAAGCAATTTGTAACCTCATTTTCTTTTGTGCGTTTAATGTGGCGGTGCTTCAGGAATGAAGATGTATCCGTCGTGAATTTCCTCACGGCCTTACACTTCCTATTTGTTCTTGCCTATCGCAGTAAAAGTTCAAGTGTGTGGCTTGTTATTGAACAGCGTCTGTGAGATGTGTTCCATAACACAAAGGATGCTTTCAGGGAGTGGACGCAGACTCCCTCACAAACACAGAATCATCCATCTGCTTTAGATCCAAGTGTTGACGTCGGTGTTCTAATAATTCACACCATTCAGTCCTCTATTTGCAAATATTTGCTCATTTTAGTAGCTGCATGTGTGGTGGTTCTTCCAAAGAAAAACCTTTCATCACACCTCCTCTGAAAAGATATTCACATAAGATACAAATATGAGACAGAATATTTATTAGTTTCAGATTTAGCCTCGTTATTTTCCCTCCAAAGATCTGATGAATTCAAATCTTCTTATTCACTGTTCTGCTTTGATAAGTTCCTCCATCAGTGTTGCATTTTTACTCTTTCCTGCCCTCTTTTGCATGTGATCCCTCTTGCTGTTCTTGACAGTGCACACAATAACAGAAAGCTTCATAGAATTCTGTTTACCAATCCACAGCCATGAGTGCACATTGATTGCCAAAAAGTGCTACAAATGGCTTTGCTACTGCCATGAATACACTAAAATGCTGCTATTGAACACGTAATGTCTTCCAACAAATGCCTAAATTACTCCAAAATGTCAGAAACCAATCAGGGGATTGGGTTCAGCAGAAAAGCAGTCGCTTGGCAGTTGTAATGGATTACGAGCACTGCTGTTATTGAGTTTGACAGCTTCTAATAAGAATCATATCTTCCTGTTGTTTTCAAACTAAAAAAAGGGGGAAAAGACTTTTTTTTGCCCACGAACAGAATGAAAGCTTTGAGGGGCGCAGTGCATCTCTTCTTTCATTTGCTTTCTTCTTCAAAGCAGTGTTTATGACACACTCCAATGAGAGCTGCCCCAGCCCCAGCCCCCCCACCCTCCCTCCGCTACAGACACTTTCATGCCATTACCTGGCACTGCTGAGCCTTCAGCTGCAGAGGCGGGTTAATCCTGGCTTCAATAAGACTCCCCTGTCTCCTTCTTTTTGCCACTCCATCGGTGGCACCTCACACTTTCCTCTCTCACATCATGAAAAGGAAATGAGGTTGTCATCAATCTGTTGGGAAATACATGGCCTGTGAAATATTGTTGTTACATATGGCATCTCCAGTAGTGGAATTGTGTACTATTCACAGTGCTGTGCACACATGTGACCAGCATATTTCACCACAGAAAAAAATGTCCCAAATAAGTGACATAAAGTTTTTGTGTTTCAGAATCTAAATTCCTCAGTTGGTCTTTCAGCAAAATTTAGAGAAAAAAACTGCCAAAATACTCATATATTTTTGTTTGATATTTGATATTGATTCATTTGATACATTTGCTGTGCAATAAATTGTGACAGAACAAGATGGGTGTTGTCAAGTTTCACCTGTTTAGGTGAATTTAAAACCTTTGCATGAAAATCAGTGATTTCGTATTGACCAATAGTCAGTGGTTTTTTCAGAGACTCAAAAGTTGAATCATTTCCTCAACAACAAGCTGTTTAAAAAACATCAAAGACCTTTGTTCAATGGCTTTATTACAAGAAACCTGGATAGTGTGGATGCTGTTTAAATATTGGTGGTCATCCGGTGATCCAAAATAATGGAAAACATTGTTTCTTTTGTATGTTTTAGGAGTGTGTGGCCCTTTAAGAGAGGGTGGTGTGCAAGATGTTGGAGTAGGAAAGTTTATCTCAGCAGAGGTATTCGCTCTATCAAGTGCCTTTCTAGTCTGTAGTGTCTTGATAGCAGCTATTCCACAGAGGTGAAGCAGGCATACAAACGTTCATTGGGCAACATCCAATCAAGCCCTGTTGCTAACGGCACAGCATCAGTAGCTCTGTATGCCCAGTTAACCAACAGAATCACAGCAGGACCCTTTTGGCACAAGAGGAATAACCAGGGCTACTTCAAGTCAGACCTCTCAAGGGTAGCAAAAGACAGAGATTTACCTCTCGCCTAAATCTGAACTCAGGAGATGGTGCAAGTCTGAACTTTGTTCAAACTGTCAAACATCTTCAGCCTGGCACATCATTGTTTGCGTGTACTATTCTTTTAAGCCATCAAGAGAAAAGACATGACTGAGACAAAGGAGGCCATGTGGAGACTACGATTTGAGCAACACTTGAGAAGAGGAGATCTCATAATTGTCTGCTCCTGATCTCTGTTATGTCTCTGCTCCAGAATAACCAAGAAATATTTCAGTTTCACTATGACATGATTTTACCTCAATCATAGATGTTTATCTCTTGAGAAAATGTTAACATTGGGTCATTAATTTAATCAACTTCTTCTCTGACAGAAGTGTAAACATGTAGATGAATACACACTTTTTTCATTTGCAAAATTCACAGTAAAGCTGCATTGTATGGAGTAACAGAACAGTCTTGTGAAGTGTTACACAGAATGAAGCACATACTGTAATAATCATTCCAGTTACCCGAATATTGCAGTATAGGCAATGCTTGTTACTGTAGGCCCTTTGCTGGCTCAGATAAAGATAAGGGCTAAAGATAAATTGAGGGTCGACTCTAAAGACACATTTTAAATCCACAAGGCATTGTATGGGTTGACGTTTCTAAACAGTTTTAGATTTACAAACAGAGCAACTCTGACCTTTGGGTGGCAGCAATACGCCACAGCGCATTGAGCCTGCCGCAAACAAGAAAGAAGAAAATTAACGGAAGGACGGAGTTGCATCCTGAGTGCTCCACTTCCACACGTGAAAATGTGGCTAAGTTTTGAAGTTTTGGAGGAAGAAAAAGAAGTGCGAGAAACATGCAGTTGTCCTTCAATGCAACACCTTTTGTTCCAGCCAAGAAGACACTTAGAGAGGTAAGAATCACAATGTATATTAGTTGGTCAAGGACACAACGTAGTGAAGAGGGGAAGTTTTCAACTTGTGCGGTCTGTTGGAGCGTGGAGGGAGAGTCAATAGCATCTGTCCAAGAAGTGACATGAGCATAAATCTTTGAAAGGAGCTTCCAAATTAATTTTAAACAGTTTGAGAATACAGTGCACCCTCGTTTATTGTGGGGGTTGTGTTCGAAAAGAAATCACGAAATTCGTGAAGTTGTCATCTTTATTTTTTGCGCTGTGTTCCATCATGGTGTTGAACAGCTGCTTAGTTTATACCTTCCTTTAGCATGTCATTGTGGGTTTTCTCATGGAGAAAATCTGCAAATATGTACTGTAAATTAACCGTGCCGAACGCAGCTGGGACGGAGGAGACTAATTGACATTGACCTACAGTTCCTTAGCCAATCAGGACACTGAACACAATGCGAGTTTATACTGTGGAAAAAAGACAACTAAAAGGTAAACCGCAGTATACAGAGGATGCACTGTACTGTTGTAGTTATAACCGGCAAAGGAACTCCAGACTGCATTTTAATTCAAACAGAGATGGAGACAGGATGGACAAGAAGAAAATGCCTGCAAAAAAGGTTGCGGTTCCCACCGAGAAAATGAAGGACCTGCAGAGTTCCTCCCCACCAAACAAGCAATCTGGTATGTTTTGAAGTAATACTGTCAACTGGCATAATTTCTGTTAATGTACTCTTTATGCTGGATTGCGAGTAAGAAAGAACCTTGCCGGGGAAATTCAAATCGCCTGGCAGCAGACTGATAAAAATAACTCTCCGACTCACTTACAAAAAGTATATAAATCAGTGCCAGACACAAGTTTCAATGTCATAATATCCCAATAAATACATTGAAAAAGTTACACATTTCCCTCGTGTGTGCACATGCATGGGCACATATAAAAAGCAGAATTGAGGAGAAGCTATTAAGAATTAAAATGGGATGTAATAATGGGGATCTAAAATATCAGTCTAATTTGTTGTGCCCAAATAGAAATAGTAAAACATATTCTCCTTGCTTTCTGTCTTCTTCTGGGTGTTTTGCATTCGTCAGATGGGAGGATGGTAATACCGGCTAAATGTTTACAAGATTTGACGTTTTGTCAAAAGATGAGACTACTGTGCAGCTGCAAGATCTTAGATCAGGAGATTTTGTTTTGTCAAAATGGTCCAATGGTAAATTTCATGGGGCCACTATTGGAAAGTGATCCTTGACCATCTATTAGTGGACAGAATCCCAAGTAAGTTTTCTCAGAGTTAGGCTCTTTGTCTTTTCAGGCCAGGATGATCCCTGAATATTTATTTGTGTTGAATGTTTTTCTATTTTTTTTAGGTTAAAAAGTGCATGCTATGACTGAAATACTTTTCAAATAATTCTATAGATATTAAATCTTTAAATTACATTCTCCATTCTCATATTTCTTAAATTTGGCTCAGATATGATTTTCACAAATGGCTTCATTCAATGAGATACTCACGAGAAATAATGAAGACAAGAAAGAAACATTGAACAATCAATAAAAAGATCCCTGTGAGGTTTCAAACTTCCCAGATTTGTCTCATTCACATTTCAGATTCATCTCATTATTGTTCTTCATAACAACAGAGACCAGGGGCAGACAACTATGGGATCTCCTGTTTATCCCACCTCTCAAGTGTCGCTCAAATTGTAGTCTCAACTTGATCCCCTTTGTCTCAGTCATGTCTTTTCTCTTGATGGCTTACATCTTGCTCCTAAGGGACCCTTAGAAGAAGTAATTGAGAAACAGCTGATCACTGATTGAGACGAATATGAGCAGCTCAAACTTATCTCAAAAGACGAGATTGAACGACGGATGAGCAGCACATTTTTTGCTGTGGGAAATCACATGTACAGTATGTGGACAAAGCAGCTTTTTAAGCATTGGTCTCAGAAGCATTGGGTAATTATAGACACCTGTTATTGAGTTAATTGCCCAATTACCTCATACATCATTAAAATGAAGAAGGTCACCTAAATTAGTGCCTATTTACACCAACCTATGGGATGAGGATATTAAGTGCACAGGTGTCTTCATTTCATGGACAGAAGATGGGAGAGTGAAGACAGCATGTCCGTCAGGTTGGAGCTGCTCTTGCAGGTTTAGGCAGGAGGTGGTACAACATTAAAACGAAAATCTCAGTTAACAGAACTCACATGTGGGCAACTTGAGCCGGCGTTACACTCTGTCAGCCCTCTTGCCATTGCTACCTTGATGGGCAATAAAAAGCGTTTTGAAGTGCCACTGTTCCTCCACAGCTCTCTGTAATGGTTAAAACGCAGCAAAAAAAAAAAAAGAGATGAGAATTGACAGATCCCATAGCAAAAATTGTGCCGCTCATCTGTGGTTCAATCTCATCTCTTGAGATAAGTTTGAGCTGCTCATATTCGTCTAAATTAATAATCAGTTGTTTCTCACGTACTTCTCCTCAGGGTCCCTTAGGAGCAATAGGTAGGCCACAAAGAGAAAAGACATGACTGAGACAAAGGAGGTGTGGAGACTACGATTTGAGCAACACATGAGAAGTGGGATAAACAGAGGAGATCTCATAGTTATCTGCCCCTGATCTCTGTTATGTCTTGGTTGTTATGAAGAATAATAATGAGATTAATCTGAAATGTGAAAGACACAAATCTGACAAGTATGAACCCTCAAAGGGATCTTTTTATTGTGTGTCCAATGTTTCTTCCTTGTCTGTAAATGTAATTCAAAGATTAAATATCAATAGAATTAATCATTAACAACAATACTATTGAAATGTTTTTACACTTCATTTGAGAAACTTGAACCTACAGTATGTGTCCTTTTTTCTATGAGGAAAACATTGCACTCTGTGACTTCTGACAAATGTCTCTGCCGATACAAACGAGCTGGTGAGAGAAGGATCAAGAGTAACAAGAGGAACGAGCGCTGAAAGAGGGGTGTTTATAAGCCAGTTGTTTACATGTGACAAACCCTAATCATGATAATCATAGCCATAATCTGCAAAGGGCATTTTGAGCAGTCATGGGATCTATCTACCTTGCCATAGATTCATCTGTTTCAGTGGGAACATCAGACTTTGGACAGGAAGTGTTGCGATTGTGTTGTTTCGGTGGCTGTAAAAACACAGTAACAGGAGCAGAACCTGCTTGGCAGGAACTAATAAGTTAAACACATATCAAATCAGATGTTTTAGAGTACGACCTGTGTTTATCAAGCAATCCTGTCCAATCGCTTTATCTCCCCTCCATTGAGTTTTTCCTTCAGTGCACAGTGTCTGGTCGTTGATAACTTACTGGCTCCCCCGAGTGTCAGGAAGGAGAAACACCACCATCAGAAGGATTGAGAGGAGAAAAGGGAGAAAATGGAATCAGTGACAAAGGATCTGAAGCTTTTTCATTTACCCAAAATTTAAATTCAGTTTCTTTTTTTTTTTTTGACCGAGTCATGAAACAAAAAAAATTGGATCATTGTTTCAAATAGTTTGTTAATGAAATATGTTTTGGTTTTATTACAATTGTGACTGAATACTGTTCTAAAATTCACACTGTTCAAAGTCCTGCCACAGTTCTGATATCTATTTCACACTGAAGGCCTGGCAGGGCAGGGCAGGGCCGGGCTCCTAAATACCGTGTTTCTGGACTCATTCAAGAGATTTTCTAAGCAGCGTCACGATGATGCACCATCACCAGAATTCTCACCACAGCAAAGCAAGAAAAGCCTCTGCTATCAGGCTGCATGCAGCAAAAACTCAGAATTTTAAATGGAAAAATATGTAGTCCATGTGATTGTTGCTCCCTTTCCCTCGGAAAAAGTAAAAAAAAAAAAAAAACACAGAATATAGAAATTACAGAGTATACCCAAATCAATGACATTAACCTTTATAGAAAAACAAAGGTTGCTTGCTACCAGGAAGTAAACTGCTGCTTTTGAATTCGTGATCCCTTTGAGTGATTGTACACAAATTTTCCTGAGCGTCTTGAGAGCATAAACAGTGTCCCACACAGAGGGTCAAAATCAAGATGTGACACTTTCTGAAAGAACAGTCAAATAGAAAAAAATGGTCGCGTTCGTCTGACTTGATATGATGCCCGTCTCATAGCTGCTCTAAATACCACTCCCCACTCTCAAAATAAAATACTCCATTGCTCTCGAAAATCTAATTTTTCCAATTTTAATTCCCCTCTTTAATCTGCCTACCTCAGAGCTTGAAGAGAAAAGAGAGAGTGAGAAAGAAAAATCTCAGGTGTAATATAAAGCCAAACCCATTAGTTGACAGGGCACTGATGAATGTCACATCCATCACGCAGTGTAAAGTCGTGCAGAGGAGTGGTGTGTGTGTGTGTGTGTGTGTGTGTGTGTGTGTGTGTGTGTGTGTGTGTGTGTGTGTGTGTGTGTGTGTGT
>JAUESF010000001.1:308482-322915 GCA_032274765.1 Malacoctenus tetranemus | reverse complement strand
CACACACACACACACACACACACACACACACACACACACACACACACACACACACACACACACACACACAAACATATATATATATACACACACACATATATATACACATATATATACACATATATATATACATATATTCTTATTTACTTTGATATACTTTACAATGATAAAGTTGCATCAGCTGTTTAAAACACAAGAAGGAAGTCCCGCGGTGGGACTGGATTTGAGTTTAAAATCCAGCCAATCAGATCAATAAGAAGAGTGACGCCCCCAACTGACAAAAACACCCATTGAGACTGACAAATAACGCCCACTGAAGACAGCAAGGGTGCTGAAGTTTACAGTGAGAGTGCGCAGAAAAGTGGAGGGGGCACGTATTAGCTTCACCATGTGCCCGCAAAGAGGGCTTTCCGCTCTCGGTTGAGAAATGCGCTCATGGTGACAGATTTGCACGCCCGTGAAGACAGTGGGGACAGCTTTGCGCACCCGTGAAGAGAGCTTTGCGCTCTCGCGACTTATGGAAATGATGTGACGCCATAGACGAGTCTGTGGCTGGGGTGGGTGGGCTCGCTTGTAATCCATTGCAGTGCAACTGAAGACTTCATTGGTGTACTAATTTTTTTTCTCCATTATTTTGCACACTGTGTTTGCTCACATACAAGTTTTATTTTTAAATCTTGAATTTTCCTGCAATGGAAGCGAGCAATATTCTGTCCCTTTGTCACTAGTGAGCTCAGCTGCTCCCTGGGCTTTGTGATGTGTTCACGTATGATGGAAAAACAAAAAAAACCCACTGTCTTTAGTCTATTTTCTGTATTAATGTGAATTAATTATTTGCACAAACATCATAATTTGCTATTGAGCCCAGCTATACTTGATGTTTTCATCAAGTCAGCAGGCCCCATGATGGCGGTTCCAATTCATCTGAATCTTGTGTTAGTTACCCCCAATCCGAATCGCCAACTTCTCCACAGTGGTACCCAGCTCAACAATGCTGGCTGACATCGTTCGGAGCAACGGCTCGGAAGGCAGCCTGCCAACAGCTGCCACCAACTCTTGATTTTGTTGGTAAACCAGGAATCCACCAGCTCCAATCAGCAGAAACCCAATCACGAAAAGTCCGAATAAGGAGAATTCCTCCTCGTCCTCCGTGGAGAGAACAGAAAGGCACAAAACCCTCCATTCCTCGAGTAACCTGAAGGCTGGGTCCCAGCCTGTAGAAAAAATCTTGTCAACAGTGTTGAGAGACCAGCCGATCAGATCCATGATATTTCGGGATTGAGGAGGAAAAGTGCAGAGAGAGGCTCTGAGATGAGACGAGACAAAGATATCAGGCAGGCAAAAAGGGCAGGGGAGGGAGCAGAGAGAAGCACGTCTGCAGTCGTCGAGAGCCGGAAAGAAAATTAAGGTTTCCTTGATATGAATGCTCCAAATCAAGGCCACCACTTGTCTCAAAAACAAGTGGTGGCTGGTTAGACTACAGGTTAAACATTTTCACTCCTTCAAAATTGAAAGAAGGTTTCACACAGCTCAAAAAGCAAATAGAGAGCAACACTTGCCCCGAAGGACACAATAACCATGCAGCTTACACTAGTTTCACTGCGAATACATGGGCAAACTGTGAAAAGCTTAGCGCTGCCACATTTATTTTAAAATCCTTTTACCCGTAAACTTGTAATTCTACTGTCATTTTTTTGTTGCATCGAAAAAGGACCCTAAATTGGAGCATTCACTAATTAAACAGCTTATGTAGAGATGCTACGTGAAGGGGAGATAGCTGGTTTGTTTAATGTTACTTTTAGATGTGCAGTGCAGCCCATACTTTCGTCATAAACTGTGAAACATCGCTGTGATGACAAGAGTCAACGTGAACACTCTTGTGGTTTGTGGCTTTCCAGTTTAGTGTCTACTAAGGCTAATAAGGTGGCTAATAAGGTACCCCTGCCTGGCACCTGGCAATCAACCTTTTACTTAAGGCCACTGCACACTGCTCTTCAGTAGAACAGACGTAATCTCTTACAATTGTTCCAAGTTAGTTTGTAATTTTGTCTTTTTTGTGTGTTTTGCAGTGTACCTCATTCTGCTTGGCCCTGCTATACTTCAGGCTCTTTTGTTGAAGGTTTTGAACATAGTTATTCTTGTGATTGTAGACAGAACTCGGGTTTCCATCCAAGTCGTATCGAATTTAAAAGTGAATTTTGTGAAAATGCGCATATAGCAAAGTGAATGTATCCCTGTTTCCAATCGCTATTCTTAGCGAATATTGGGAGAGGAGAAATGTGCTGCGAGATTACGTCATCAGAGAGCGCGCCTGTATCCATGCCAACAGTTAACACTCAGCTGACAGTTGAGAGCTGACAGCTGATAACCAGCTGATACTAAACATTTTCGGACGTCAAGAGCCACAATTCAACATATCTGTGGTATAATTGGGCCATTTGTGGGACCAGTTCTCCCGAGTTCTGGCCTGTGCCAACGAAGAAACGTATTAGCTGTAGCTCCCTTTAAACTTGCCTCGTGCGCCGAGTATTGGGTTATCGGGGACACTTTTGGCGTGAGCGAGTCCACAGTCCATCGTTGTGTGTACGTACTGTGTGAAGCAATAAAATCAAAGATGATGACCCAGTGCATCACATTCCCCGACATTGCTTCATGTCACGTAGCCCGATGCCACATCCGGGTTTGATTTTTTTCATTGGCATAACCTGTTTCCATCACAAAAACTCACATTTCCTTAATTCGATGCACTGACAAATCCACCCTCTCCAAGCAAATAAACTTTAATGCAAATTAACTGCCTTTATTCGAATTTCTGGTGTTTCCATTCAAGTATTTATGTGCATTTTGTGAAAATGCACCTAAGAAAAGGTGGATGGAAACGCCCTTTAGAAGTTACCCTCAACTTAGAGAGGGCCTCACTTCTAATCCAGCATGTCTTGCAAAGAGATCCCAAGTTCTCGTTGCGAGTCTGGAAGGCCTTCTGTGCCTCCAATGGTACATTGGTTCATCTGACTTCCAGTCACCACCCCCTTCGTAATCACCAGTGCATGCAGGTAAATTAAGATTTTGGAACCTGCCCTATTTGATGTGGTCTCTTGGTCTACCCCTCGGGACAATGTCCATACGTCCCCAGTTTATTCAACCACAGGTGTGTCCCCTTTGTTGTCATCAATCTTTCCACCTCCTCTGTTTTATGTGCAGGGGTCTGAAGTGGCCATCCAAGCATTCAAAGATCATCTCCTTTGAGCCTGCTGGGTCTGGGGTGCAGCCAGGGCCACACCCCGGCTCGTAATCAGCCATTGGCTGACATTCACAGGATCCCCGCTCCCAACAACAGAGCTAGTCCAAGGCTGCGTTTGCCCATCCATGATGCCCCCTATCGGTAGAATCTCGAAAAACTGGATCCCAAGTTCTGTAGGCTGTACTGTACACCACTGATCATGTCATCAACCCTGTGCAATTAGACTCTCACTCCGTTCCTCTCCGAACATGCATCCAGTCTTTTACATGTCACCACCTTTGCTCTCAACACTTTGTAGAAGTGTCTAGTTCATGTTTATCGTAGGAAGATGTAATGCAGTAGTGTGAAATTATGACATCAGTCATTGGAAGTGTTGGAGAGGTATTGGTTGAACATGTTGTGTTTACCTATCGTGACTTCAACACATTTCATGACATGTTCAAGCAGATAAAACTTACAGAGTGAAACGGTTTTATTCTGACCTTTGGATTCTAACCCTAACCTCAGCAGACTACAGTGCCACCAGTGGGTGGGCTACTTACTTGCTGAGCATACCCTTCTTCCAACTTACCCTTGCTAATCATACCATAAACTTGAGATCCTCTGAGAAAAGAATGAGACGAGGTATGTCCCAGGAAGAAGGAGAACCATGTTGAAACTTCTGGTCTATTGAAATGAGGAAATGATGGATGGACAGAGCAGCACATTGAATTTAAAGCTGAGATCCTCCTATAGGTGAGCTGGAGGGTTGCAACTTCGTGTGAGCGGTTTCCTCAAAAAAAGTAGTTGGAAAGCTAAAAGAGGAGAGAAGGATATTTGGCACGACTCAAAACCAAAAGTGACCTTGTTCTGTTTTCAGATCAAACTGAAACAAGTCCTGAAGCAGACTTGCGCACTGACCAGCGTTCACCCTGCTTCTCACCCCATGTCATCTCAGAGTTGAACAATTTCCTGCAACCTTCTAAGTATGGATGATGGATTGATGGAAGACCTTTGTCTCTTCCGACCTTGTTAACATCGCATCTCATGTTGAATCCACCCAAAAAATTCATTCCTTTTCCAAGAGTACAGAAACAGTTCAGTTCTAATGTTGAGATCATTTCACAACAATAAATCTTCACATCATTTGTTTAAAAAAAAGATGTCAGAGAGAGGGGAAAGAAGGGTTTATTCAAATTGCTTTCTTTGTACAGCAGCATGCGCTCCTCCCACCGCTGGCATTGTGAGTACTGACACCTATCACCTAACCTAATAACATTGTGCTCCACATACATCATCCTCTTGATTTGATTTGGGATCTGATTTATTTATTTGTTTAGTGCCGGGACCCCACTGTCATTATTTTCCCTTGTAAATAATTCAATAAAAATGTCAGCCACTGCTCCGCTCTACATTAATATTACGTGTAATAAAACTAGTGGGAGGGAGCAGGTGTAAGCAGGTATGTTGAGGGGTGTGTGCGTGTGTGTGCGTGTGTGTGTGTGTGTGTGTGTGTGTGTGTGTGAAGGGGCGGCAGTGGAAAGATAAACACACTTTGTTGCATCATCACAACGAAGAGTTGTACAGCTATCTGAAACAACTATATATTAGATGGCTGCCTCATGGCTTTCCCACAGAGGGTTATTTGTGTGTGAGATTGGGTTTGTTGACCATGTAGGTGGTAGGTTATGTTGGCTGCCTGTACTGTAAGTCACCACTGGCACAGAGAGCACCGACAACAAATTGCAGCTTCCGAGCAAGCTTGTAGTACAAGCATTGCATCGTTCCAGCATCATGGTGTTATCACAGCAACAAACAAAAAACAATTCATCAAACTCAACTTTTTGCCATTCCATCTCTTTTTGCGAGCTGCACGTGTGAGGAGGTGCATAGTGGATCTGACGCAAAGGTTTGATCAATGTTTTGTTCTATCTATAAAAATGAAAAAGGTTTGCCTTCAATTCGCTTCTTGTCTTGTGCTCTTGTGATTCTTTACGCAGTGAAACACATATCTGAACAATGCTCTACACGTAACCCCTGGTTTCAGACAGGTGGAAATAAAACTACTGCTGTTCACCACAGTCCAGCGACTGTCTGTCTGACTACAGCCACAACTGACCCTCTCAGACAAACATGGCGAGCTGTGATGATATGCTCGGTGGCTAACTCTGTTTGGTTTTGGTTTTTTTTTGGATTGACCTGCTCACCAGTGTTTGATGGTGCGCACACTTGTCTTTACTAAATGTTTCTCCAATAGTTTTATGTTGGGCCTATACTCAGTGTGTGTTTTGAGGCATTTTATTTTTTCAAGCTGTTCCTTTTGAATTGGAGTAACTGAAAAAGCCCCTGATCAGGCAGCAGTGGAGCGCAGATGTATCCCCGGGCCGATGGTGTGCCTCACCCTGACCGAGCCCCAGGCTGACGTGACCCGACTTGACTCAACCAGTTACTGCACACTTCTGTCTGTCATGTTGAAGGGCAGGTGGTAAACAGTGAAGAACTAAGAAAGTAGAATACATCAAATGTCTATGCTATAGATGTGATTTCTGTGTCACTGAAAATCATTTCAAGATTTTCTTTATTTCTTGTGTTTACATGCTGAACCAGTGTTTTTTTTATAATATATAATTATAATATATAATCAGATTCTGTGCTGAGACTTCAATGTGTTCACTTTGAATGACGTTTGAAAAATAGGGCATGAAAAAACAATCCGATTAACTGATGCAATGGAGAGGTAATGTTTCTCAGCACAGCCAAATTTCTTCTAGGCACTTCTTGCATAGGACTCAGGCCTGTGACTTCAGGCAACACAGCCCTGAAAGTGGCCATAAACTGTAGCACGCTAGCGTCAAGCATGATGCACACAGTTAAAATAAAGATGCACTGGTGCAACGCTTGCTAATGAGTCTCATTACAATAATGTGTGCTGAAGCCTGAACACAATGAAACCATGCAGCACTTTGGCCTTCTAGTATCAGGCTTCCCCACCCTTGCAGCAGACAATCAGGGCCAGGTGAAACACAGTTCCCTGAAGCTTGTGCTTATTGAGTCAAGATGCAGGGAAGGTCTGTTGAATCTTAATGGTAACTGTCCAAGCCCTTTGTAGGAGTGAATTTCTAAGTTGGCTGTCTACGGCCCCTGACCTTGGTTGGCTGAACCTGGTAGATATGGATGCACAGAGCCAGGAGGAATATCTTCCTTTTAAAATGGTTGTCCTAACCTGCCGTGTATGTCAGCCCGAAGCAAGCCTCAGCCAAATCGGGGTGGGAACATGAAGTCAGACATGTAAAGGGGAAGTCAAGGAGCCTGAAATATTAGAAGTGGAGAGAAAAAACAAAGAAACCAGGAACTGACGAATTCAAAAACGTGTACTGTGACAATCTTAGTGTTTGACACGAAGCCTATAACAAGGATACTTGTCTTATTTCACCACTCTTCTGGTATATACTTGAAAATTACAGAAGAGTAATGCTGCCACATCAGGAGTTTTTTTTAATTTTATTTTGTTCAGTGTGACATCATAACACAATAATTACATTGTAAAAACTTGAGAAAAATGCCCTAATAACTATTATTTGTAATAAGAAGAAAAGCTTGCTTGAAGTCAGTTGAGAGACAATAATGTCTAAAGTTATTTGGCCAAAACATAATTATTATTGAGTAACTGAAAAACTTTGAATGTTTTTCTTTCAGGCCTGATCTTTTCACGAAGGTAATTTGTAGCCAGTCCCTGAGCGCCATCTGGCAGACAGCTGCAAGTTGAAAGCAGTGTACCCCATATGAACTGGGCAATGTTTCATTTTGAGAATGAAAAAAAAAGTTTTTAGATGTATGTAGCTTGTTGTCTTAAGATGATTTTTGAATTGAACTTTCCAAGTTTTCACAACATCTAGCTTGTGATTTTACAATGAATTTTTCACACTGATTTGAAACTGATTTCAGAAAGACTTGTGACGTCACAGCAATGTGCTTCTGTTTTGTTTCCTGTGACAAAAAACAACAAAAAAAAACCCAACTGTTTTCCACACACTGGAATTTGTTTTAGAAACAATCAAATCAATTTAATCTTTTTGCTTCACTGTGATTGAGAATTCAGTGTGGAGATGGACCAGAGGGAGGAGGCCGGAGACCCGTCAGTCGAAGCAGAGAGAGTTTATTGAACAACTATCAGATCTGGAGAAGGCATGTTGAGGCATACACTAGCGTTCTGACCAGTGTCCCCCAAGATTACTGCTTTTGTAGGTTTTCGGACAAAGACATCACAGGATGTTCCTAATTTGGGCCGGACACCAAGGGTGTCGAAGGTTTGCACATCTGCCTGCAATACGTCACTATCTGTCGCAAAGTAGACACGGTGGCACCAATGAAGGATGGAAGGCCTCTCGCGTGGACGGCCGTCCTCCGGCTCTGCACTATCTAAGATGCATTTACGTCTGAGTACGTGTCAATAACAAGGCTTGGGCCTTGACTACGGCTGGGCTTTCCTGACCTGAGCCTCATCCCAGAGTCACAATATGTTTGCTACTAGCAAAACTGAAAAGATCAGTTTTTACTTCACATTCACCATTTGTAGGTTTATTTTTTGATTCCTATTGTTTTGTTCATTTTCTCTTAATCATTAAAACATATTCATGTCCGATATTATCAGCCTACCGATATTATCAACCAGTATTGGCCTTAAAATGTGATATTGGAAAATATAGGTATCCATTTTTGGGCTGATAATTTTACAAACGAAATCTCCTGAGATTTCACAGTACTACCTCGCGAGATTTTGCTACGGAACGATGAAATCTCGTGAGATCTTGTTAAATTAGCAGCGGCTGAAGTGCTGATTTCATCCAATAAAATCTTCCTCTCACTCAAATGGACCAATTCAAAAATGACAGGTACATTGTCATATAGCCCAAGCTACATCAGTCTTTATTTAATTTTAATTTTATGGCACTTATAAAGAGTTTTTTTTTCTTTTTTTACTGGACACCAGACTGTCAATGTACTTTTTTTGTGACTTTTTTGTTTTAATTTGCATGGTTACTTGACTGAGACTAGTTACTTTAGTGATTGTATAAACGAATTTATGGCCACTGGCCAGTTACATATACTACTCAATTAAAGCAGGCTATTAGCTGAATATTTTTATGTACATTATATTTGTGTTGCCTCAAGTAGGCTAATGACTGGCCCAGCTTAAATGTGTGCTGGAGCCAACAGTAAATGGACCGTCTAATTTCAATCCAATATAATTGGGGAAAAAAAGCTGAATATACCCACTGCCAGCCTTCACTTCTTCTATACTGTTCAACTGTTATTTGACAGGATCTTCCAGGCACCGTCTTGGGGTCATTGGGGGCCCAATGTGTGTGTGAGTTCTCCGTTTGCCTGTCACGAGCTCATTCGGTTCTGCTGCACATGAGACCTGAGATAATCAATACTCTGTCAGACGCACTTATAACACCTCTGTGTTAAAGCAGCTTTAAGGATGGTCTCTTCTGTCTCGACCAGAAATGAAGCCACCAACCTGCTGTCCCCCAAGAGCCCACCCTTCCACAGACACAGGTCGGCACTGCCCATTTCTAATCTTTTTCTGGCTTGTGCTTTGAAAAGAGTAAAAAGAAAGAGAAAAGTGGGCCATCACCACTCAGGAGAGGCTCACACTTGTAGAGGTGGCTTCTTCTCAATAATTGCAGACATAAAGGCAGGTGCTGGTGGGGAATATGACTATCTGAGATGACAAATTGATTTTCACTTGGCATGGAGCACATGTTTTTATATTACATATTTTGATGGATACGAAACATTCAGTTTTTTCCTCTAAATAGTTTTTTCCTCTCAAGATGTGAATTTGCATTTATCCATTTTGCTGCAAATCCCGTAATTTGACACCGAAAGTGGCAAAAAAAGCAGTTTATGCAATCCGGTATTTGGTCAAAACCACCTCCTAATCAGATTTCCCTCTTTACTGATCAGATGAAAGCACGTATCTTGCTACAAATGTTAAACTGCACACTCCATATCCATGAGTAAATTCTTTCCAAAGAGCCTTTCATTTCAATCCACAAACCAGCATCAGGGTTTTTCATCTCTTTAGCAGTGAAAGGCCTGCTTCGCTCAAGCCTCCAATCTCAGGGTTTCTATAAGCGCGCGTGACTCATTATTGGGTTTCATCTCCCGCCATATTTTGTCCTATGGGAAATCCATTGTTTCAGTATAAAAAGCATCTCATTTCAGTCTCTGATTTGTTTACTTGGCTAATGGGACTGCAGTGTCCTTTGTTGAGCCCTTGCAGAGCGTGACAGAGCTTTGCTGTGTTGTACAGAGAGGCAGTTTGGCTTGAAGAGAGACAGAATTTCCCCCATTTGATATCGGCCACGCTTTCATGCTAGATTTAATGACTCTTCGCCAGCTGACATAATTGCACTTTGAGATTTTTAATAAGGATTTCAACATAATAAGGGAGTAATGTGCAGTGTCGTGAACACCACTTTTCACAAATGCTTTCCTTTTAAACTGTGATAATAATTGTAATTACCAGGATAATATATTCTAATTGCCAGAAGGGGACAAATTACTTTTCCCCTTAATCCCATATCTGCCAGCAGCATTTTTTTTGCTCCCCACTGTTAGCTCTTGCAACAGGTTGCATCACACATTAAATGAACACACAAACAATCTGTTGATCTCACACTGTATCATAGATGATGATACTCGTGAAAATATTCCCTATTTAATTTCACCAGTGAGAATCTATGCTGTGAAAATGATTGGCCGTGACGCTGAAGTTCCTGAGCAAACCCTCATGCATTAGATGAAGATTTGCAGAAACAGCGCAGGGAAACTGTTTTGTGCGTATGATCATTAGAAACCTGAAGCCTTCCAGTTGTATTTTCACTGAAGCTGAGACGTTTGTCTCCAAACGTTCTGCAATACTTGCTTTGTTGAGGCCTGTTCAAAGCTAACTACACTCAAAAGGTGACAGAACATTTCCAACAGTGCCAACACACTATCAGAGTTTACAAGGATGCCACAACACTCCAAGTTAAGCGCCAGGTCAACGAGCGAGCACGCCGGTGGTTTCACTGTCTAATATATGTTAGACATAATATATGTGTTCAACATATAGGTAGGCTGATGTTCGGTATGTAATATTTCAACATTGAATACAGTTGACAATTAAAAGGAAGCAATTCACATTCAGCTGAGTAAAAGTAACCTCAGTTCTATGTTTCGACCACCATATAGATTGTGCATTGTTTAGTAGTGCTGGGAAGTACAGTACTTTGTACAACAGCTAATGTCATACTGGCAGGCCTTTCTTTGGATTTGTTTGAAGTACAGCATAGTTAGATGAACTAATTACTCCAAACTAAATTGTTAATCCAACCAGTGTGTACCAATCATCTCTGGCTCTTATATACTCTCACAAATGAGTGGCTATTGGCATTGATTAGCAAATAAAAAAGGTTGAAGCTAATTCAGTGAGTAACAAGTTGAAGAGGAGCCAGTAGCAGTTCAGGAATTTTATGAGGTACAGCCAATCACATTTGTTTTTAATCGATCCGTCCTTTGATTGTGCTTCATCTGTTCATCTGGGGGCCTCTCCAGTTGAGGCATTAAATGAAAAGTGAAAGTGTTCTCAAGACATTGATCAAGTCATCCAGAAAAATGTGAAATTTGGATGAGAAGATCATGCTTCAATGAGACAAAGCGATTTATCTGGCAGGAGCAGGACTTTGGGGACCAGATTCTGTTGTGGACCATTGTCTCTCGATTTCCTGGACCCCCCCCAGCTGGGAGGCTAGTGGCTGTCACAGAGGTCAAATTCCATCCATCTCTGGCACAGAAGTGTACTTAATGTAGTCTGTGAAAAGGTAGAGGATCGATTAAAGGACAAACAGCCAAAACAAAACCAGATAGTAGATGGCTTTTTTTTCCATCACCATGCCAAATATGACCACATCTCACCCTTTCACGATGTCACACCAGCAGTCAGAGCTGTGACCTGGTGGATGATGACGGCGGCAGCCTTGGAGAGGACCAGCTCTCCTCGGCCGGCCCAACCACAAAACGGCACAGCTGGAGAGGTTGTCCGAGTAGAAGGCATGTCTCCCCGCATGTCTCCAAGTCCTTGAGCCATCAAAGGGTGAAATGACGATTGTTTTGTTTATACAACATTTGGCACCTTAATCTCAATAAAGAGGGCCATTGGACTGAATTATCTGTATGATTGCCCTTTAGAACAGCTGTCAATGCTATTCTCCTTATCCGGCTTCTCAAAGCCTCTCTCCCAGCAAGAAGTCTATGTGAGGGGAATACAATGCAGGCAGTTCAGACACCACAAAAGGGCACTGCATTAGAAAGCCATACCTCTGCTGTGTGACCTTTGGCTATGCCGGTGAGGTCGGTTGAATCCCTGTGGACACACAGTCAGCTTCAGTCAAGGGAACAGAATAGATTCTAAATCTGTGATTCAAGGCACACACATCGGCCTGCACACAGGCAAATGGCACTTTACTGTTCTTCCTATTTACACTGTTGAATGTGTGGTGTGGGTGGTCAAGACAACACACTGTGCATGAACCTGCGTCTTTTTCCTGGATGTGGCTGACCTGTCTGGTTAGCTCTGGACAGAGCCTTTCACTGTTTGATGCTGTTTAAACTATTTCTCACTGCTATGTTCTCCTGATTTCCTGCAATTATACCTATTACAAGTCACAGACATATAAAAATTACAAATCAGCCCTCGGCTGATTATAGCTGCCAAAGAACTTCGGGGGTCTGACAATAATTTGGAAGCAAAAGGTTTCATTTTAGAGGTTAGAAAATTAACTTTGAATCGCTTTGCTTTTTCTCTATGGTGTCTTTGTCTTTAGGTGTGTCAGGATGAAAAAAGAATGAAAGAAAAAAAAAACACTTAATTGCATGAAGAAAGATTTCAGTTTCTAAATCAGTGAGTCATCATAGGAGGAGGAGATAGACCGAAGCCCCCAGAGAGATGAGGAGAGGGGATTATAAAAGCCTAAAATGGGATCATCCTGAGCTAAGACTTTTTCTTTGTTTCCTCTACTCAAGCTGAATGGGATAACATTTCAAACACTCAAGTACAGAATGCTGTCTGCTGTAACATGGCCATTGCTCTTTCTCACTTTGACAGGGCTAAAATATGTGTTATTTCAAAATGGAAACCTGTTGTGCCACGCTTCATCATTGTACTTTTATTTCTTTCTTTCGGACCTTCTGGGTAATGCTGGGGCTCCTTTGTGCTCCAGCCTGCTTAAATTGTCCCGGCATACACATGTCAGGACAAGTGTGGTGAGGAAGAGTGGAACAAATCCATAGCAAAAAATGTGCCCCTCATCTGTTGTTCAATCTCGTCTCTTGACATAAGGTTGAACTGCTCATATTCGTCTCAATCAGTGATCGTTTGTTTCTTGCTTACTTCTCCTAAGGGTCCCTTAGGAACAAGAGGTAAGCCACGAAGAGAAAAGACATGACTGAGACAAAGGAGATCGAGTTGAGACTACGATTTGAGCAACACTTGAGAAGTGGGATAGACGGAGGAGATCTCATAGTTGTCTGCCCCTGACCTCTATTATGTCTCCCCACAGCAAAAATGTGCTGCCCATCTGCAATCTCATCCCTGGAGATCAGTTTCAGATGCTCATATTCTTCTCAGTCAGTGATCATTTGTTTCTGACTTACTTCTCCTCGGGGTCCCTTAGGAGCAAGAGGTAAGCCATAAAGAGAAAAGACATCACTGAGACAAAGGAGGTCGTGTGGAGATGACTATACCCTCTTGAGTATCTCATTGAATGAAGCCATTTATTAAAATAATATCTGAGCCATATTAAAGAAAGTGGTTTTCTCATTCATCTCAAATGTGTCTCCCGAGAAATAAGTCTCATAGTGGGCTCCCAGGTGTCCCCAGTGAGACCTCTGAATTGTCTCACTTCTGTCACTTTTCTTGCTCTCATCTGAGAGAAAAATTAGACAAACTGTGCGCTCTCAAAATGTCTCAGTTTGATGTCCTTACTTTGAACCCCTATTTCAGTTATTTCTCAGTGAAAAATATACATGGTTCTCTCCCACTGCTCACCATTTGAGTTCTCAGCAGCTTCTCAACCGTCTCAGTAAAAAGAAAAATAAGATTACCCATAGGAAAAACTTGATAAGCGGGATAAACAGAGGCAATCCTTTTTCATTTGCAAAATTCACTGTTAAAAGGTTATGGTTAATGCACTAAATCATGTTTTTTTCTTCCAATTTCCCATCCCTTGACAAGAACATCCGGTGAAACTACTATTAATTACACAAACTACCTTCTGGCCAGACGTAATCATTCAGCAGTTGACTGTTGAATTTATTCTGTTGCCATGATGTTTTTATCCACTCTCTGAAGAAAGTGAGCCTCCTCCACAAACATCGTGCAGCACCAGCTTCTGAGCTCCCGTTGGCAGACATGCACCAGCCGAACACGGTAGTGAAGAATTTTGCCTGGTGCTGCAGCACAAATGAGCGTCAGATGCCACCCATTCACCTCATCTCGTGGCACTGGCTGCAAGTAGCATGTGGATGCAGCAAGGAGATGCCAGCCAGCTGCTCCAAAGTCAGTGGCTCCATCAGAGTGAGCCTTTGCAATTGACTGCCGCGTTTGCCGAGTGCTGATCTCCCAATCCGACAAATCTGCTCTGACTGTGACAAATTGTTATGAAATGTAATGTAATGTGCACTGCTGGTTGTGCACAGTGTTGAGTTGTTTGGCTGTCCACTACTCCACAGAACAAACAGCTTTTTTTGTGAGGGTATCGCAAAGTTTAATCTCCTGTAAATACAAACACTGGGTTTTAATATAGTGTAAAGAAACTCTAGAATGCTGCTACACTGGAGAGCTTTAGCGCACCTACAAGGTTTTTCAGTGATTCCAATGAATCTTCTTTCTGGCACCCATTACTTCAACCAGTAAAGAATATGAATAGTTGAATAAGGGATGCTTCTAATCTAGGTCATGAAAGGAGGTTGCCCACTCGTTACTAGTTTGTAATCCAAGTGTCCTGAGTGGTGAAGGATTTTAGCTGTTAGTAATGTGTTGTTTCTATTGATTTCTTATTTTTTATTAAAGGTTGAAAGTGCACATCAGATAGAGTTACTGTGCCTTCACAGAGTTAAAGAATGTGAAGAGTGTTTGTGTTTATTCAGTTGTCTTTTGGGGA
>JAUESF010000001.1:275114-288986 GCA_032274765.1 Malacoctenus tetranemus | reverse complement strand
CGGTTCCTGCAAGACCCAGCGATCTGACTCCCCTCGTACGAGCAGGAAAAGACAATCGTTTGCATGTGGTGATTTTTCTGGCTTTTGAGCGATCGTTTCGGTTGTGAAAGCTGAAGGCCTTGGCATTCTCACGATGCGTTCATTTTTCCACTCGGAAGCACGGTTTGGCCACAAATTGCGGTTGTTTGACCAGTGCGTCTTCTGCTCTGAAAGAGTTCATTCTGTGTGAAATTTCTGCAGGTGCGCCAAACGCAGGGGGCGTTGCCTCAGCAACGACACAGATTGAGCTGTCTGCAGGCCTCTCCTCACTCAAGGCTGCAACAGCTCTCTGCTTGCACTGCTCCAAGTGGACGACAGAGGCGTTTTTAACATCGCTGTGTTTGCTGTCGATTCTCACAGACCCGACGGGCGCACTTCGCGTCACGTTTACATTTTCTGCAAGGAAATGTTCTAGTTGTTTATTTTAGATTTGCTTTGTTACAGAAGTAAGATGAATAATGCCGAACCTGACAAGGGGACAGGAAAAGAGAAGAAGAAAAAGACAACAAAACCATCCAACCAGCTGCGAAAAAAAAAAAGTCCTGTGGTCACCGTGGGCAAACCCAAACCTGTAGGAACCTGGAGGGAACTGTAGGAACCTGCAGGAGCACATGCAACAGATACAAGGAAGAGAAACACACAAACAAACCAAAAACACACAGCAAAAAACACTGTGGGCAAACCAGAGGGGAGAACCTGTAGAAGCATCTGCAAACAGACACAAGGAAGAGACACACGAACACACACACAACAAACAAAGCCAAGCAGCAAAAACCACAGGCAGCCACAACACTGGTGGTAACGACATACAGTGTACTTTTCATTTTTGTACGGCGACTACAAAGAAGCTCAAAGATATGTGTCTGGGCAAATGAGTTAGTGTATGTGTGTGTGTGTGTGTGTGTGTGTGTGTGTGTGTGTTTATTTGGTGTTAGCAAAGATGTGCAGAACACGCAGCCCAGGTTTCCCACAGATTGTGCTCAGCTATGCATGCATAAGGGGCGCCAGCCACCGGCCACGCTCCAGCAATCTGAAGAAGGCAGAGAGGACCCCAGACCCAGTCCACCAGCGGCCATCCCAGAGCACAGAGACCAGGAAGACCACCACAGAGACAACTGGGCCCTCACCCAGAGGGCCACAAAGGAAGCCCCCAACAGAGCCCCCCATGAGCAAAGGCCAGAGGCCCCCCAGGGGCCACGAGCGACAGCACTCCAGCCCCCCCAGGCCCGGTCCCCCAGACACGGGACGAGGGCCGAAACCCGAGCCCCACAAACCTGAGTGCCACCAAACTGCCCCAGCAGAGCCCCCACCCCCCAGCACCCGAGAGGGCCAGGTACCCCGGACAGCCCCAGGCAGTGGGCCAGCACACACCCCAGCACCACTGACCAGCTCAGTGCCCCAGGAGCCATGGCGTGCCCGCAGGTTGGCGCAGCAGTGGGGGAAAACCAGGGTGGCGTCCAGCCCAACGCCAGCAGCAGCACAGGCAGGCCCGGGGACAATAGATCCAGAACCAGACCCATTCATAGCCCTAATCACTCCAATCAGACACACACACAAAAACCAACCAAACAAAACAAAAACCAACTAACAAAGAAACACACACACACACACACACACACACACACACTCCCACCCACACCCAAACACTACACATACACACCTCACATACTTCAGCAGACCCCCCCCCCCCAAACAAACAAATAGATAAATAAATAATAGCGTCCCCCCCACAACTGTAGCGGGCGGGCAACCCCGAGGCCAGCAGTCTCCAGCCGCCACAGACCCCAGACCAGCAGGGACACCCCAGACCCCCCTGGCACGATGCGGCCTCGGGCTGCAGGTGCGCAGGAAGACCCCTCACCCCCCACCCCCACCCCTCGGCTCCATGATGTGAGTGGATCCTCTGTGTCTAACAGGTATTTAAAACAGAGGGCTGGGCAACCTTGCAGAGTCGCAGAGCATGGCCCCCCGAGCAGCCCCCACTGCCCGAAGAGCCTCACCCACCCGACTCTGTTCAACACACCCACCCCCCTTGGCCTACGTGTTAGTGTGAGTATGATTGGATGTAATGTCTAAGGTGTCATTAAAACATGGGGTGGGGGGGTCTCGCAGGGCGGGGACAAGAGAACCTCCTAAGAGGCACCCCTTAACCGCACCCTGCAGACACTCCCATAGTCCCGAAGTCCTATGTGGTGAGTGTGCTCTGTGTACTGGAGCCTGGGGGGAGAGGGGTAGGGGATGCAAATCGGGAAGGATGCCCCCGAAAAGGGCAGCCATGCAAGGCTGCATTGGGCGCCCCTGCTCCCGGAGCCCCGACCCATGCCCGGAGGTCTGAATGTTCCCAAGGCCCAGGCCCCGCAACCGCAGGTGACCACCTGCCGTCTGGAGGGCACGCTACTGCCACACCCAAGGCAGTAAATAAATAAATATATGAATGAATGAATGAATGAATAAATAAATAAATAAATTGAAGAAAATAAACCGGGCGGGGAGGGGGCTCACACACACGCACACACACACACAAGCACACACACACACACACACACACACACACACACACACAGGTACCACTCAAACACACTTATCTGATGTTACTGTTTGACGTATGATTTTATGTGTATGTCTTTATAGATAGCTTTAGACTAGCGTTTATTGAGAGTGTATTAATTGGAAATGAAAAACATTTTGTCATAAATAGTTGTGTGTGGAATAAGGAGCCTCTAAGTGAATATTGTGTACATTATTGTGAAAACTGGTGGTTGCACGGTCAGTGCTCGATTTCACCCTTCAATTTAGAGATTTCCTAAATGAATCCCTTCATTTGAGACTATCACTGGTTTGGCCATTGATCCCTATTCACATTTGATAACTAGAATTTTTATAGTTATTGCTCTTAGCAATCAATTAGTAATCAATAACCAAACATTAGCTGCTGTAAATCCCAACAATACCGGTCATCAGTCAGCCTGTGTGTTCGGTAAGATATTAACAAGTGACAGGAGCAGTTTTTCTAAATGCTCAGAATA
This sequence comes from Malacoctenus tetranemus, assembly GCA_032274765.1. Classification (NCBI taxonomy): domain Eukaryota; kingdom Metazoa; phylum Chordata; class Actinopteri; order Blenniiformes; family Labrisomidae; genus Malacoctenus; species Malacoctenus tetranemus. The sequence goes on along the minus strand of JAUESF010000001.1, from coordinate 285,921 downwards.
GGAACTTGAACTACCATGCAACACTCACTGTTGCTTCACCTGTCAATCTTCCCTCTAATATTCCGTCACCTTTTTTTGAGTCAAAGGAAAATCAGGGAAAGTGAAGCTGGTTGCACATTTGATAGACATGTCCATATTATCCTGTGTGCCATGTAGGCTTATTGCATGAACATGCAGGACATCACAGACAAATACATCCACCTTTACTTGCACTTTGAGAAGGGAGGGGGGGGGGCTTAGAGAATTGTGCAAAACAGGCTTGCTTGGCTGCAGATTCATTTTCTGGTTGAGTCACTATTATTTTCTGGGTTTAAAAGTGAAATAATATATATTTCTGACTTTGACTTAAAGTGCTCTTTAAAAATCACAAATTGAATGCAAACTTTGTTGATTTGATATCCTGATAAAGATTGTACGAAAAGATTTTCTCTTTAACTGACCTCTTGCTGTTGCTTATAAATGGGCTAAATGGGGTTCAAAGGTTAATACAGCAAACTGCCCGAAAATTTGAGTTATATCGTTTTAAAGTCGTTTCCACAAAAGTCCACGACACTGCTGCTGAAATGGTAGCTGGACAATCTGAATCAGATAATGGGCCCTTGGTAAAACAGTTGCAATTGGATTGTGCTGCAGCAGTGAGAGTCATGAGAGGGGGAAGGTGATGCTGGCACAGGCCAGGGTCATGCTGCCCCTGGTATTCTCACAGAAGGTGGCCCGCCTAATGATGAGGAAGATTGCCACTGTGCAAGTGGCTGCCAAACGGAAGTTGGATCGGGGTGTGCGGTGTGTTTGTATGCGCATGTTAGATGCCTTGGTTTTTGGCCTCAGATCAGAAAAATGGACTGGCACACTTTGTTCTTCCAGTCTTTGCACTCACATTCACACGGTGGCAACTGAGCATGAGAACTTGCACAAGTGTACATGCTGAAAGAACATTTTCATCTATTTAACTTAAGGATATCACCGGCATATATAGCCAATTGCACATATGGCTGTACTTCGATGTTGACTTTTATTCAAAGTAGTCCTGGGTAAAGGGCTGGCCACCAGTTGGGTGTGAGTTGGGATTGTGAAACTTGTTCACCTTTTGACCTCTTGTTTATGTGTGCATGCTGTTTTGTCTGTGTTTCTAACTTATGAAAATGTGAAGTTGACAGTCCACAATAGAGGATAAAGATAGAGATAACACTAAAAAAACTAAAAACAAAAGAAAAGTGAAAATTGAGGAAAAGGTGCAAATTCAAAAATTGGAGAAAACAGAAACTGTAAAAAAAAAGAATGATATTGAACCATTTGAAAGGTTTGTGAAATTGTTTGACCAGACACATCTGCTGAGACAATTGGCTGAGAAAGAAAGACTGGTATTTTGTGTGCCCGTTCTGAAGTCTGATGTGGGAAACAGAAGGTTCGTGGCCCTATGAGGGGTCGCTTGAGCAAAGTATCCTGAATGTTGCAAAGAGCAAGCGAAGGCGTTGGTGTATGGCTGGTTTAGGCATCAGCTACCGAATGCTCAGACAGTGGGTGAATTTTTGCATGCGCTGGGTCACGCTGGTTTGATTGTGTTGGATGAAAATACTGAATAGAAGTTTGCTTTGTCCAGTTTCCAAAATTACTCAAGGACAGTGTGCTGACAATAAACAGGACAAGAGAAGTGTGAAAATTACATTGAATGATGATAACATACTTTTGTAGAAGCCTGAATGTGATAACGAAGAGAAAGATATGCTGTTTGCTACGGTTGCAGAGAGACAAAGGAGGAAAAAGTTTGTCAACTTTTTACTTCTCATTCACAGGACAGTGACTCAGAGAGTGAGCCACAGTTGGATGAGCGGGGAGGTTCGTTCTAGAGGGAGGAGTTTCCTGAGGAAGGGGGGTGCTGAGACCGCCTCCACCTCCACCTCTGTCTGTCGGGGGGTGGCCTCCTCCTCTGCTGCGGGCTCCTCCCACCCCTCTTCCTCCACTTCAGAGCATCAGGGACAGAAAGGTAAGAAAGATAAAGAGGACAGTTGCACCTAATATTACAACGTGACTGCAGGAGTGGAAGGAAACACAGACATTCCTGATTATAGTGTTGCAAGTGCTCCTCCAGTATAGAGAGGACACAGTGGTGGTGGTTGAATAGTGAATAAATGTGCGTCGCCGTGTTGACTTTTCTACACTTTTTGAATGTGAGCAGGAAAGAACGAGAAGATTCTGCAGTTTGTGGCTCGGTTCAAGGAAACCTGGGACAGCCCTGCTGGTGCTCTGATCCGAGGCCACGGACTCTGCTTTGGGAGCCATGACGCTACAAGACGCACCTGTCATGCTGGAGTGGACAGACATGACGCATAAGGAATTTCGGGACATTAAACAAGAGCTTATATCAGCTCCGGCGCTGGGCTTGCTGGATCACCATCAGCCGTTCCATCGACATGTGCACGCAAAGGGGGGCGTGGCTACAGAAGCACGGCAATCGTGTATCGCAGCAGCACTCCACACAACTATCTCCACTTTTCCTGGCAATGCTTCGTTGTCTAAAATCAGTGGCCATAGTGTTGCTGCAACGATTGGGAAATTGTCACCGATTGAATTGGCTCATGACTGTGTAGTGCATGTACCACATGCAGTTCAAGGGTGTTTCTCACTTCATCAAGAAAGCCGATTCAACATTGTGCGTTGTTGGCTAAATTTGTTGGATGTGATTTTGCTACCATCTAAATTGGAGATCATCAAATGTGCTGCTCGCATTTCTGATTCTGATTCTGTTTTCCAGGGGAGATGCGGTGGAAAATGCCGCCGTCAAACAAGCTGAACTTTCATCTTTGTTTGCGCTGGGAATAACTCGGGTGTCTCAGAGTCTTGTTGAAAGATAAATTATCAGGGATTTGAGTATTTGTTGGTCATTGTGGGCTAGTTTTCTAAGTGGCCTGAAGTATTTCTTTTTGCGAAATAGTTGGTGAAACGAATCATTGTGAGGTTTGGGATCCCCCGAGAAGATCAACAGTGATCAGGACCGATGTTTGTGGCTAAGTTAACGCAGGCATTGGCTACTGTGCTCGTAATAAAATGATAGTTGTATATTTCTTATCACGCTCTGAGCTCAGGTCAGGTGGAAAGAATAAATGCTACCACTAAGGATAAACTGGGGGGGAAAAGCCATTAATGATGACCTGGATGAGGTGTTGTGTGCTATTCACAGCACTCCAAATGCAAACAGGACTTAGTCTTCATGAGGTATTGGTGGGGAGGCTGATGTCCACAGGGGCAGGCCCACCTTTGACACCCTTCAAAACTACCCTGTTATCCAAAACTACCTTCTTATGGACTGACGAATATGTGTTATGTGTTGAAACTTAATGAAATGTTATGTTATATTATTACCATTTGCAGGCATCGGAGAGGCTACTGAAACCACAAAAGAAATCAATCAGATCATTCAAAATTGGTGATCATGTATTAATGATGTCTTTGGAAAAGTTTGTCTGTCACCTCGGTGGAAAAGTCCATTCCAGGTGCTGATTGTGAACAGGACAGGCCTTGAAGTTTGAAGGTATAGCAGAATGGATCTATGCGCCCCTCCACCTTAAGCGGTTGTGAAGGAGATACAGATCCAAGCAAGGGGGGCGGAGAAAAACCCTCTTAGAGTTGCCAAGGGGTCTAGAATGATCAGGCCAGGCACGGGGTGAAAAGGACACTGGGAAGCGATGGACTCAGTTTAAGGAGCGATGAGCACGTTTGTGCTTAGCAGCAGGAAAGGTTGCACCGCACCACATGATTAGGCTGAAGGAGGGATCATGTCTGATCCAGGCTGGGATAAGAGTGAAGAGACTGGCGGTGGCACAGGCACAATCGAGGCTCCACGGATGATGGTGAAGTGTCCTGAGACTAAGGATGAGAGCAATGAATGGATCTAAATGAGGCGGATTAAATCTGATATGGTTTGGAGACAGAGTTGAGGGATAGATCCCAGTCAAGAGTGTCTATATAAGAAGTTGATTTTGCATTCCTTTTATTTTCCATGATTTAAGTGTTGATTGCATTAACAATAAAATTGAAGAAAAATGTGTGCTTAGAACTAAAAGCAAAAAGAGAAGAAAACTCCACAATCATCATCTGCCTCTCTATAAATAACAACAGTGTGCCTTAGATAAATTATTGTTTTGTCCGTCGTGCTTATGTTTATTTTTTAACCCCATATGTCTCCCCTGTAGTCCGTCGTCTGTCTTTGTATCTCCCTTCTGTATGTTCTCTGCTGCAATCAGGAATCTGATGTGCAGTACTCCTCAGCATGTGGATTTAACGACCAATGCCAACTTCTATGTTTGGTTAAACGACTCGCCGTTTTTCCATTCTATTCTATTCTATTCTATTCTATTCTATTCTATTCTATTCTATTCTATTCTATTCTATTCTATTCTGTTCTATTCTATTCTATTCTATTCTGTTCTTCTCTTTCTATCCACAAACCCCAACTGGCGAAGGCAGGAAGCCGCCACCTCTGAGCCTGGTCCTGCTGGAGGTTTTTTCCTGTTAAAAGGGAGTTTTTCGTCTTCACTGCCGCCGAACGCTTGATCATGTGGATTTGTTGGGTTTTCTCATCATTGACATATAGCGCCATGAGTCACATTTGATGACAATTCATTGACTTCACAATTGGTCTTCATTGTATCTGTCTTTTCTCTCTTTATGAAGCAGAGAGAGTCTTTAATTTTATTGTGTGTTAAATGTTTTTGTTCTTTTTTATCATGTGCAATTTCTGTTCTATCTTTTATTTGCAGTGTTCCTGGTGATTTAGGACAATTGGACAATCTAAAATTGGTAAATGATTTTGATTAGACATTCTAAGATGGTCAAATTTACTTGTTAAATTATTGAAGTAGGTTAATTGGAATTTTTCTTTGGTAAAAAAGTGTGATCTGGTGATCAAAATGGGGGATTTGTGAAATAAAAAGAACTCTATCAGTACAGTATTGGTGTGATTTAATGTGATTCTCCAGATGTAATCTTTGGCCTGGAGAGCCAAGGCTCATGCTGTAGATGCTGGGTCTAGTCTGGTGAGAACCCAGGTGGGTCGGTGGTGAGACGACGCTTGTCAACAGATGGTAACTGTTCAGTCTTCACCTAAAACTCTATAAAAGTAGTAACCTTGGGGGACATGGGTCAGGACGCTAGTTTATGCCTCAGTATGCACATACCTATGCACATGCCTTCTCACAGATCTGTTACTTGTTCAATAAACTCTCTCTGCTTCGACTGACGGGTCTCCAGGAACCCCCCATAAAAAATAGAGTTTAGAGGAACAGCAAAGCATCAGTTTGTGTGACGATTCGCTGCTTCGTCCTAGCTTTTTGTCCACAGTCAGCGTCAAACTGTGCCTCGTCCGGCCCTGTTCTGGAGTCCCACTAGATCTCTGTCTCCTGGAATCCTCAGTGAGCATTGACATGAAGTTAGCTTGTTTTTGTTCCTTTGCCCAAGAGACTGTCGTGCCTGCATAATATAGACCACTTAATGCAGCAACATAATTAAGTGCACATTTTAAATTGATGCACTGGAACACTGTTTGTGCTCACAAATAAACCTCAGCGCAGATGAAAAGAGAAAAAGAGAACCTCTTTGTGTGTGTGTTTGTGTGTGTCTGTGTGTCTGTGTGTGTGCGTGTGCGTGTGCTTACGCTGCCTGACAAAGGTGCTGAAAGAAGAACAGTATTGAAATCAAAGCATGCCAGGCTTACATCCTAAGCATGGAACTGAGGGGATAATAGAGCCACTGGATGTAGAGCAGCCAGATATAATAGTGAATAGAAATGGAGTGTGCTTTGAGGCCCAGTCAGAAAAAAAGGACCTTTGCAGGCGTCATCCCAGCAGGAACCGACAGCTGATAACATGGGAGTGTTCTCTGCTGGCTGGGACTCGGCACGGAAACAACACCGAGACACAGTCTGAATGTGCCTCGACCTCTCGGTTTGGCTTGTCAGAGAGGGCGCTTCAGGAGAAAGCCGGACAAGATAAAGGATGTTGTTCTCAACACTATCACGTTGCTTTGTCTCCCTAGTGGCATGAATAATGAAGGGCATTCACCTTGTTTATTTTTCAATTCAATATTTACTCCTTGTCAGATGCATTTGGGGGCTTTTCATCATAAGTTTCCCTCTGTGGTATTCCCCCCTTTCTGTTAATGTTTGATGTGTAGCACAATAAAGGGTGGGAGGGTCTACCTGTGTCACACTTGTTTTTTTATTTCTCTCTCTACTGATGTTTATAGCATCTTCTCCGACAGCATGCTTCCTCCGTGGGGAGTCCTCCCTTTTCCGGGACCCTCTTTTCCTTCCCTCAAGGTAAATTTGTTCTAGATTGAATTAGGCAAGAAAAAGTAGGTCATTGGCTTTGATCCGTCTATTGTGTTGTCAGTGCGAAGGTTAAACCCAAAGCTGGCACGGCCCGCCAGCAGCTTCAACCCCAGAGCCAGCCACTTGCCTCTCTTCCTGTTTATTTCCTCTGCCTCACTAAGCTGTGTAAAAATGTTTTCCCTTCTTTTGCTTTCACACATGACAAACAGGAACACACAGCATCAACTGTGTAAGCAACTACCTGAAGGCAAGTAGTTTTTTTATGATGCTTTTCTTTTTAATGCATGCAACTCTTACTTCTCTTTTATGTGTCATTGTTGTACTGTTGTATGCTAATGCCTTTATAGACCAGCTCTGTTGTGATTGAGTCGTTTCTAAAATGTTGGGATGTGTGGTGGTTAGCACTCTTGCCTCACAGCAAGAAGGTCCTGGGTTCGCGTCCAGGTGGGGTCTTTCTGTGTGGAATTTGCATGTTCTCCCTGCGCACGCGTGGGTTCGGCTACCTCCCACAGTCCAAAAACATGCAAAGGGTCAATTAGTGACTCTAATATGCGTGTAGTGGTCTGTGTGTTGCCCTGTGATAGACTGGCGACCTGTCCAGGGTGCGCCCCGCCTTTGCCTGTAAACGGGTGGGATTGGCTCCAGCGCCTCCCGTAACATGGAATAATAAGCGGTACAGACAATGAGATGAGGTCTTTCTTTTGCTTTGCTGCTCATAGTGAAATCAGAGAGGTTTACAGCTTCACCTGGCTTCTCAACATGCCATATCAGAGTTTAGATGCCTTTCAGGGGTCCATGATCTCACAGCATACGAACACATTATGTAACCATTCTTAGTGTCACTCACTCACTCAAAAATGCAGACTTGAAGCATTACATTTTTTCTCTTTTGGTGGCTGTTTAACCTGCTGCTCCAATGTTTATCTTGTTCCTAAAGAAAGCTACTGTTGTATTCATCACATGCTTTTGCACCGCAGATGATTCAGTGTCTATGTGCGCTGTGCACTATAACTGCTGTTGTTTCTGCTTTTTTCTTTCACGTTTGAATCAATGAGTCGTGTTTTTACTTGTTCCAAATGTTGACCTCTTCCATCTAACCTGGTGTCTGTTATTGTATCCCAGCAGAGGAACATCACCTCATGCAACTCTGTCAAACCACATCCAAACGCTTACTGTTCGGTCTGACCGTCAGCCCATCTCACAGAAACTACGCCATCACCTCCTATTCCTCAGCACCATCATGAAGGAGCGAGAAGGGGGAGGCGAGGCCCCAAGGCAGACATGTTGCACGCAATTAGCCAGCTGCGGCGGGACCGTATGGCTGTCATGTATCCTGTTGTTCCGAGGTGAAGACAAGTGCTGTGTGTGAAGGCAGAGTGCCCAGTAAACAGTGGTACCCCCACCCCCACCCACCCACCACCGCCACAACCTTTTCCACATAAATACACACACTCAACCGTACACACACAACCCTGGAGGAGCTCTGCTTAGTTTCACTAGTTCTGAGCCAACACTGCTTCGCAGTTGTCAGCCAGCTGCTTTACTGTCTTCAGGCCACATCGACGGCGTCCCTATTTGTGTCTGATGATTTGCGAGCGCACACAAACACTCTGTGAAAGTGACAAAACACGCAGTAAAGAGTAGCTTTTAGAGGAGGGTTTGGTACATGATCGTGTTTATCTGTCGTGGAAGACTGACTGTGTCACCAAGGCCAAAATCTACCAAATGAGAAAGAGTCAGAGAGATTTCTTCATTGCAAAAACAACAAACAACAAAACCGACCGAAAATCATCTGGCTTTATCTTAAGGGAACACAGGGTGATCTCCACTTTCAGGGTGGTTTTTAAATGCCCCTTTCAAATGACTCAGCGAGTTGCGATCATGTGGCTGAGCTTCGATGAGACTGCTGAGATGAGTCCTTTTTGTCAAAAGCAGAAAACTGAAAGAAATTCATTCATTGTCAGAGTGACAGTTTGCAATAAGTTGTGGAGGTGACTCTGTGCAGGTGCTACGCCTGTGAGCCGAGCTATTTAGCAGCTTCTTCATACGCTCTTTCCACACAGGCTGTTCTTTCTCAGGGTTGTAGCCCAAAGTCTGGATGAAAACAGTCGAGCAGAGATGGAGGGACGACTTCGAAACAATAAGAGGTGAACCTGGACATTTTATAATATTTTACAAAATTCCCCCGGGCATAATTTTATGGCAAAAAGCAGGCATGTCTGGGCAAAAGAGGATGTATGGTCACCCTACTGTTGGAGGTTGTTAGCTCCATGAGGACACCTGTCCTCCCCACATGATCAGTAAGACTCCAACTACCAACAAGGATCAGACCAAAGAGCTGCCAAAAGACACCACAGACAAAACTGTAGACCTCCGCAAGGCTTGAAAGGGCTCCGGGGCCACTGCCAAGCAGCTTGGTGGAAACAGACCAACTGTCGGAGTGATCATTAGAAAATGGAAGAAGCTGAACATGACCGACGATCTCCCTCGGACTGGGGCTCCATGCAGGATGTCACCTCGTGGTGTGTCAGTGAGTCTAAGAAAGGTGAGGAATCAGCCCAGAACTGGAAGTCCTAACCTCTGCCTCTTGTCCAATGAGTTTGAACTTGATCCGTCTGGAGATAGAAATGACAAAATCCTTCAGAGAAGGCAGCTGAAAATCAAGGCCAGCGTTGCTCAGACAGAATACCGACTCAGTACTTGACTGTTATATCACATATCAGAAGAGAAAAATTGCTTTTCAAAAAACATAAACACTGCATCCCGGTTTACTGTACATGGCCAGCGAGGTCTCTATCAGTACAGTTTAGTCCAGACAATTCAAACATCTGCTCAGACTCCTAACCCAGATGTGGTTCAACCAGATATTTGGATCCCATTGTTTTCTTACTTGTGCATCCGTGTGGGCATTCAATTGAAAGCATTTCCCTCAAAGCTGCCAAAGTAGGTCTTCGAATCCCACAGCCACATACAAACCTCCAACCTTCCTCCTCTCCCGCCCTCCCTCTCTCTTCTGTTCCAGAGTTGAGATGTCAGGCGTCTGAAGTGACTGAGGAGAGGCGGTATGCAGTGTGACAGCCAGCCCTGGGTCACCGCCCCCCATTTCAGCAAAAAAGCCATGACTTGTTTGGAGGGTTTGGGGGAAGAGCGTGTGTGTTCCTGTGTGTGTGTGTGGGGGGGGGGGGTGCGGGGGGGAGTTGGGGTGAGATGAGGGTGATATTGACCGAATCATTTGCATGTCTATCAAAGTCGTGAAGCAGAGGCAAGTGTCTGAAAGGAGCTCCTGGGAAACGGATGGGAAGTGATGGCTTCTTTAATGCCCCCACCCCCACCCCCCATCCATCACCTCCTTCACCCCCTCTTCAGCCTTGAACGGTTCAGAGGTGCTGTGCAAAACGATCATCCGCTAACTGCTGGATGGACTGAGAGAAAGTGACGAACACGGATGCATTGCCTTTGTCAATCTGTCACAACTACTTTTGACTTTAGTGATAACTTGGGAGGACTTGTGTTTTTTTGCTGCAAGGAACTGGCAGCTTGTGTCGACTGGGAAACAATCGATTATAATGTATTCGTCAATGCCGCGTGTGTATCAGCCATTATTTAATCGATTTCTCATGAAGCGACTGAGAGTCTGAAGTGTTCGGTGACCAGGTAAAATAGGGCTTGCATTGTTTATTGGTTAGATAAATGACTTTTCATCAATTTGACAAAGCAGTTTAGTGTATTACTTGGAGGACTTTGGTCAGATGAGTTTGCCTTGACGCAAACATGTGACTTTTACCTCTGTTTGTTGCTTCCTCAAGGCTTATTGGTTGGGTTGTGTTTTCTTCAACCCTCTCTCAGCAGACTTGAAAAATTGTCAAGTATCAGTTTTCTTCTTGTCTCACGTATTTTTATGCTGTTTGAGGCTCTGACCATATGAAAGTGGCTCAGTGCTGATGTGTTGTGAACCCAAAATCTTTGTCTTCCCTTCCTGAGGGGGTGGAGATGAGACCACTGCAGTACTCTGGACATCACAAACACACAGTTCGGGCCTTTCACCATCTTCGTTGCCAGACTTATTTTGCAAACTTATAACAATTATAGTGCCCCCCCAATTCTATATGTTACTTTCCAGCTTTGTTGTAGTCATTTTGAGATTAAAAATGTCTGTGGTGGTCAATGTTTACATGTGGTGATTGGTTGGGATGCGCCAATAAAGACTCTGTAGGTTGTAAAGGTTGCAGACCCCTTGTATAGTTAAAATGCTAAGAAGTAAGAAACTGGAACGTGTTTGTACAGTGACTTTGAGTGTTTCCTGTAATTCCCACAGAGATGCTCATTAGCTTTGGTACACACATAACAGCACGTTGGAGCTGTGCATAACTGGTAAATATTAGAAATTTAGCCAAGGAAAAGTACACACAGTCTTACATAGCTGGGCCTCTTGTTCTGCGTTTCATGGCTGATGGGAATGGGGGGGGGGGGGGGGGGGGGGGG
>JAUESF010000001.1:255583-266118 GCA_032274765.1 Malacoctenus tetranemus | reverse complement strand
TCTCTCTCTCTCTCTCTCTCTCTCTCTCTCTCTCTCTCTCTCTCTCTCTCTCTCTCTCTCTCTCTCTCTCTGTGTCTGTGTGGTGTGGAAACCAAGGCGAGACACTGCCACCTTGTGAAGGAAAGCCAGGCTGACTATTAAGAGGCAGCAGGTAAATAATAGAAGAACTGCCTGCCTAATGACCACAACAAATAGCTGGGGGTGAACAGTTGAACATTTTTGTCTTTTATGGAATTCTCTCTTTTACTGCCAGGAAGCTGAAATGAAACCCACTCACTTGGGGGTGAAAGTACCTGCATATGCAATCACACATACGCACGTGCATGTGAAAGGGATTCTCTAACTTATACACACAGACGTGCTCACAGGTTACTCAAAAAATGGTTTGCGTGTGCACTTTTCACTAGAAGAGAGGCTTTATGCTTGGATCAGGGGGTCTCCAATCCTGGTCCTGGAGGGCCGCACCCTGCGTGTTTTCCATGTGTCCCATCTTCAACACACCTGATTGCAATAAGGTGCTCGTTATCAGGCTCTGCTGCAGAGCTGCATGATGACATCAATAAGATTCAGGTGTGTTGGAGCAGGAACACATATAAAACATGCAGGGCTGCGGCCCTCCAGGACCAGGATTGGAGACCCCTGGCCTGGGCGAAAAGCCCACTCTCAACTGTTTTGATGTGCATTAGCATGCTAATAGCCTGCTCCCTTTGTTACTTGCCATCTGTGAGAATGTCAAGGCTAATCTGTGTGATTCCTAATGACGGCAGCGGAGTGATAAACACAGCACACTGTGTTTTCCCTAAAGTGTGTGGCAGTCGTGGCAAAGGCAGAGCTCTTTGAAGGCAAGTGCTTATCTGATTTCCTGCTGGCCCAGACACCGCAGAGGAGAGGAGAGGTTTGATTTTCAAATTCCCTTTATTAGACCTCTCCAAGGAGAAACCAGCTCACTATCGCATCGTCATCCAACACAACCAAAAGCAACGAATGACAAGCAGAGCAACATCAAACATATAATGTCGAGCCAGAGATGCACTCAACTAGTCAAAAATCAGCAGTTTAACTGAAGTTCTCCTCCTCCCCCCACAGAACATAAAACCTCCCCCCCACAGCCCATGTGTGACTGAAGGCTTGCACATTGTTCATCATCTCATCATAGGCAGGCTCCACCCTCAGTCTGGCCTTCAGCAGTCCTTCAGAAAACCAGAAACAAGTCCACACTGCCGGATCCCAGAGTCCGGTTCCTTTGTGTTAGCTAGATGGCTGCTGTCTTCACACCATTGATTAAGTACAGTCTGGTTTGCTGTGGCAGGGTGGCACAGACCTCCTGCACCACACGGTTGATCGGTCTGACAGAGGTGATCCTGCTGTCGGTCTCAGGGTGTCCAGACAGGTTGCAGTCATCTTGAACAGATGTCCCAGTGCGGTGCAGCCAGCCAGCCTCAGGCTGGTTCGGAGGCTTGCAGACTGCAGTGCTTGAGTCCTGATGAAGCTGCTGAAGAACAGAGGTTCTTCAAATAACCACATGCCCTCGATCTCATTGGAAGCACGTCTTGAATGAAAGATCTGCCATGTCTGCAGCACAGAGCTGTAGAATGGTGCCAGACCAGTCAGATCCACTTCATCCAGCTGTAGCAGGAAGAGTTGTTTAAAATAACCCAGGCGCCCAGTTCTCCTCATCAATAGTCAAGCTTTCTTGAACCAGCTTGAGCCACAGTCATACTCTGTGTCTCTGTGCAGTCTTAATGCCCTGAAAGCAGCGATCCTTACCTCGATGTTGGTGAGACCCTGCCCTTCTTCATCCACTGGCAAGTAAAGTGCTGCTGCCCGAACCCAGTGATGACCAGACCAAGTCCAGGATGGCTCTCTAGATGTCAGAGCGATGAGTTTATGCCATAGAGTCGAAGCGACCAAGTTATTGGCAACCAGAACTCTTCCCCGATATGATAACTGCAGCAGCAATCATTTCCATTTAGACAAATGAGCGCACACTTTCTCCTTCACTCCCTCCCAGTTCTTAAGCTCGAAGTTGTCATTGCCTAAAAACACCCCAAGCACTTTTAGTCTTTTTCCCCACTGAAGCCCTCCAGGTAAACTGGGCACTCCTTCTCTCCACTGTAACATAAGCAAAGCTTCACCCTTTCCCCAGTTCAGCCTTGCAGAAGTGGCCCTTACATACAGTGATAGGGTGTCTTGTAACCTCTGAATATCCCTCTGGCTTGGAACAAATACATAGAGGTCATCTGCATAAGCAGAAACAGTGGGAGCATGATGTAAGTCAGACAAGTAAGACAATGAGAGGCCATGGAGCCGACCTCTTAACCTATGCAGCAAGGGCTCAATGGCGAGGCTGTTCAATTGTCCCGAGACAGGACACCCTTGTCTATCCCCTCGCTGTACAGGGATTGGCCAACTCAGCCCTGCCCCCATCTTCAACATACACTGTGCACCATGATACAAAACACCAACCCAGGATACAAAACCCATCCCCAAAACCAAACGTCCTCAGTGCAGAAAACAAATAAAAGTGATCAACCCTGTCAAAAGCTTTCCCCTGGTCCAGAGACAACACACCACAATTTATGTTGTACAGCTTACAAACATCAATGACATCCCAAATGAGAAAAATGTTGTCCATAATTGTCCTATCAGGAACACAATAATTTTGGTCCGGGGGAACAATAGTTCCCAGGAAGTCTTAGAGCCTACTGGAAAGCACCTTGTAATCTGTACAAAGAAGAGCCACTGGCCTCCAGTTCTTGAGTAAGGCCAAGTCTCCTTTCTTTGGCAACAAAGACAGTACTGCCCGTTGACAGGAGACAGGAAGAGATCCTGATTAAAAACACCCCAATAAAACCTGATGTAAGTCAGACCCAAAGATCTTCCAGAATTTCTTTTAGAAGTCTGTAGTGAGACCGTCAATTCCTGGTACCCGTCCTGATGCCATCTGGGTGACTGCAACTCTTAGCTCCTCCAGAGTCAAGTCACAGTCGAGAACAGCTTTTTCTTCCTGGCTGAGCTGAGGAAGCCCCTCCAGGAGCTCCCTGCGACACTGCGACACTGCACGGCTCCGCTCTGAAGAGGTCAACGTAGAAATCAGTTGTGTAGCTCTTCATCTCCGCTGGACTTGTTGTGACTCTGCCTACTGGAAGTTGCAGACTGGAAGTTGCTTCTTCTGTGCCACTGATCTCTCCAGGTTAAAAAAGAAAGAACTTGGGGCGTCCATGTTTTTCAGCTGCAGGAAGCGAGACCTGACCAAAGCACCCATGACTCGCTCCTGCAGGAAGGTGCTCAGCTCCTGTTTTGTTTCCTGAAGCAGCTGACCAGTAGCTGGGTTGGAGTTACTATGCAACCCTTCCTCAATTGCCCTGATGCTGGTTTCCAACTCTTTAACTGCTGACCTAAACCTTGCAGTAGAATAGGAGGTGTATTGCTGGCAGAAAACACAAATTTGTGTTTTCCCAACCTCCCACCACAATTTCAAAGAGCTAAAATCAGCTTTTTTTGATTTCCACCGCTCCCAAAAAACTCCAAAACACTGTCCTGAAGAAGTTTATTATTAAAGAGCCAGTGGGATTTAACTTTCTCGCCAGTTGAGATTACCAGCTCTACGATGGCAAAATGATGATCGGTGAAACCAACTGGAATAATGATGCTATGGAGTAATCTAGAGCTGAGACTTTTGGAGATATAGATTTGATCGAGTCTGGCTGCACTTACCCTGTTATTGCTGGTCCTAACCCATGTGCACTGTCTGGAATGTGGATGTTTGACCCTCCATGTGTCAAGCAGATCTAAATGAGTGATGATGTTTTAAGGCATTCTGATGAGAGTGGATGTGGTTCCTCTCCTATTCTGTCCATGGTGAAGTCAACTGTGCAATTAAAATCACCAGCAAAGATCAGCTGCTCCTGACTATACATAATACGTTCATCTTTCAGTGATGAAAAGAAGGCAACCCTCTCCCTATCCTGACTAGGTGCATACACATTCACAAAACAAAAAACAGAACCTTCAATTTCTGCTTTGACAATAAGCAGCCGCCCCTTCACCACCTCTGCTGAAGACAGGATCTTTACATTTACGGCTTTATTGAACAACACGGCCACACCCGCACTAAAGTTAGTAGCATGACTTTAAACAGAGGGACCCTCCCACCATGTGACCCATTCTATTTTGTTTGCAGGATTATTGTGTCACCCCGGTAAATGAGCCTCATCCTGCTGCTTGTGTGGACAAGCGAAACGTTTGTGACCTACATCTCCACACTCAAAAAATTTCATTTGGCCAGAGCTGGCATACACCATGTAGCATCCACCACCGTACTTTACGTGGAAAGACACATCCAACGTTGATGTAGGTGAGTCCAGGAACATAAACACCCGCCGCCTCAGAGATTTAAAAGAATAGTACACCCAAACAATGATGTACCTTCAACTTCTACTCACCCCCATGCTGAACAACATTCTGAAGCACTTTTCTGACATCTCAAATGCAGCTGGAGATCTTTGAGGTTTCTTGTTATCTGCCCCCATTCAAATAATAGCGGTCGATAGGGCCCGGTACAAAAACGTCCATAAAAGTGCACATAGATGTCTCTCAGGAACACGCCGCTCTTTATGAGTTGAAACACCAGAGGCTCACTCTCCACAAACACTACAACAGCTTTATTCATTCTGGACATGAACAATAACTTGTCGTGACCAACCTGCTCTCCCACGACCAACAAAACCTCCTCCACCGTGACGCTGTTGTCCAGCGGCACTATCCACACTCCCTGACGGATAGACGGAGGTGGCGTCGCAGAGGACGCCATCCCTCCCGAACAACCACCCGAATAACGACCAATACTCAGCCAGCAGTCGGTAATAAAACATCAAAAGAAGCCTACCTGGCCATGCACAAAGGCAGTTGAAGAACAGTGAGAAATTCCACAGTGCAGGGAAGGAAACCCCATTCAAATTCT
The DNA here is from genome assembly GCA_032274765.1 of Malacoctenus tetranemus. Classification (NCBI taxonomy): domain Eukaryota; kingdom Metazoa; phylum Chordata; class Actinopteri; order Blenniiformes; family Labrisomidae; genus Malacoctenus; species Malacoctenus tetranemus. Next base: position 261,155 of record JAUESF010000001.1, on the reverse strand, counting down.
CCGCCACTCGCACGTCTATCACCGCCGCTCACGCTCACGCTCACACTCACGCGCACCTGAAATGGAAGCGAGAGGATTTTTTCACTGCGGCCAGTTGTGGGATTCCTTTCCCTCCTTTATGTCTGTCTTTATTTCCTTTTGTCATTTCATCCCTCTGTACTGTCCACACTGAACCTCTGTGGTGCTTCATAATATCTGTTGTATCATCCTCATAATACTCTTGTCAATATTTCCCCCCTGCTGTTTTCATCTCTGTTGTGTAACCCTTGCTCTGGCTCCATTGTGTTTGATGGATCTCTATTACGTCTCTGCTTCTTAATAACCAAAACATATTTGAGGGGGGCAGACAATGATGAGATCTCCTCTGTTTATCCCACTTCTCAAGTGTTGCTCAAATACTAGTCACATCTCGATCTCCTTTGTCTCAGTGACGTCTTTTGTCTTTTCAGCTTGCCTCTTGCTCCTAAGGGTCCCTTTGGAGAGGTAAGTCAGAAACAAATGATCACTGAATGATACAAATATGAGAAGCTCAAACTGATCTCAAGAGACGCGATTGAACAGCAGATGAGCAACGCAGCTTTCCTATGGGAAAATATACACTAAGTAGGCATTTTTCAAATAAATCTCTGAAAGTGAGTTCTTTTGGGAAAACAGTGAATGGATAAATAGAAAAAACACTGACCTTGCATCTGGTTTCAGACACGAGTAACAAAGCTTTTGGAAAATGATGACGGAAGCCTGACTTGACGGTCGGTGTATTTACAGTCCGTCAGGCAGTGACAGTCAGCTTTTCTCCAATGATGCCACGTAAATGAGAAGCCTGGAATCTGTGACCGGCATAAAAGCACTGACTTTTAGGACTTTTTGGTAGAAACACAGATTCTACAGCCTATTACTGGGCTTATCTGGGTTTCTTTTCAATCATCCATGACACTACTGTCTTCATGAGAGAGTAATCAGACAATAGACGGGGGGTGGATTAAGTGACGTGCACACATTAAAACGAATCTGGATACAGTCAAGCTAAAAGTGGAATGATGCACACGTAAGAAGTCCACAGCTTGCTTCATCTTCTATTATTAACTCCATTGAAGCAAAAGGAGCTTGTATCCAAAGGCAGGTCAAGTGGATGGGGCAAAATCTCCTGTATGGACTCGGATAACCTCTGTGCTCAAGTGCTGAGTGCTACACTGACACGCTGCACAACAGGAATGTTTGTGGCAGGCTTTGAAAATCTTATCCGACATGATGAAGCAGTGACAAGATCAACCCCGGAGGATTTTGACAGCCTCAAAATGCAGGAATGACAAAAGTGGAACTGAAGACCAAGCAGATTCAGCTGTGAATGACTCATGAGAAGAACGAGTGAACAGAGCCTCCTTTCTTTTTCAACTAGCCAAAGTATTAGCCACAGGTACCATTGGGGTGCGATGGTTCGCTTTTGCATCAAAGAGAGAAGCTCCTGGGCTGGTGCGAGTGAAGAGCTTTCCTGTTCATCGTGGACTCATTGATGTTGTGCACGCATGGGTTTACATTGCTGTTAACCTGCGTGAGTTGGTGGGCCCGTTGGTAACTGCAGGGGTTGTCCGAGAGAAATCAAGTTACAAACACTGAGGACCACCCATTTATTGCACCTGGAGGCAACTGACACTATCCACCCTATTTCTGCCCTCAGTCTTCTGTTATCACACTTTGCAAGACCACAGAGCCTTTCTTCATAATCGGACTGATCATGACTGACTGATTAGTTCAGTCTTGTTAACCACTAACTGATATGTAAACGGACGCGTGTGTACTGTCTGCTGTCCCCTATTCACCGCTTCCCACCATGCCTGCCCTTGCCCGCAGTCTGTTGGTACATCAGGCTTGCCGGAGCCATCAAGTTAATGCCCTCTATCAACACCTTATTATCAGGCGCGCTCCACGCTCCCCACAGCAGATGAGAACTATTCCAGTTGTGCCCTACCGCCTGCGAGTAAGAGGCTATCTGCATGGCCAGACAGGCTTAACAGGGACAGGTAGCGTTTAACACCCTGCCCACACAAACATGATGTCCCTGATCTTTATGGCCACAGTATGCTGCCACGTAACGAGCCAAAGAACGGCGATTGGATCAAAAATTAAAACCCTTTTCAACCCCAGCAGATGGAGGCCAGGAAAAAAAAATTGAGAGAGCTGGGGCTGCTAGGAAAATGACAAACATGAGCGAGTGTGTGTGTGTGTGTGTGGGGGGGGGGGGGGGGGGGGTGGGGGGGTGGGTGTTTGTGCATGCATGCGTGTGTGTGAGAGTGAGAGAGAGAGAGAGAGAGAGAGAGAGAGAGAGAGAGTATAAAGGGGAGTACCGCACACCTACCAGTACCTTGATTTGAATACCAATCATGAGGAGACAGGCAAAAGCAAATAGGAACACAGGGATTACTGTAAGATAAAACAGGATGATTTGCACTCTGTGTGAAAGGGAACCATGATGATTTTTTATTCCCAATATCCATCTTGTTATCTGTAACCGGTGGACTGAGGGGTGGAGTTGCTGTTTGGCGTAGCCAGAGCTGTGGAGGCCGCGCTCAGACTGGAGTGAGACACGTAGCGGGAATGTGTCCACAGAACAACGGCCGTTAGGACCAGGTGGAGGTTGGTGGTGTCCTTGTGTAAGGCCTTGTGTGCCCATGACTGTATGGCTGAAGCAGATAGCTGATGCACTGTGTTTTAGGAGTATGAACACAGTGAAGGCCTGATACTTGTATCAGAGCGAAGGCCCGTCCGAAGGAAAAAACAGCGTGACAAAAACAGGAAATCCTTCATTCCTTGAAAATCTTGTGAGCGTTCCTCACCTATCAGTGATACCTATCAATATCAGTTCCCTCCCTCGTATGGCCTCGTAAGAGGGAGGGAAACCCGTGGAAGAGGGTGACCATGTATGCCAGCAGACGGGGTTGTGTGCTGCACCCCGAGGCTGAAATTTGAAAACAGAAACCACCTCGCCGAAGCGAGTGAGGTCTGAGGGGTGCCAGGCGGCCACCTATCTAGCTACGTTCCCGCGGTTGTGTTTTGCGCTACACAGACAATAGTGGTGGTGGCAGGGAGAACACAGTTTGAATGCTGGAGGCAGAGTACATGCCAAGCAAAGCATATTTAAGATGGTAACCTTACAACCGGCACAGGGGGATGAGCAACTGATAGTGAGCGGTCACATGGGACAATGGCTGGAGCTCAATGACTGATCGTCACAGCTTACGTGCAGAGCAAGTGTGGAAGAGTGAAAGGAAACCATTTGTGTGTGTTTTGATAATTCCTCTTGTTTTCAGTGATTTGTGAGAAACACTCATCATCAAACTCAAATGTTGAAGGAGGTAATATATTCAAGGAATTGATGAAGTAAGTGGGCTATCACTGATTACTGAACTGGAAATCACTCCAGCTGGGACCACCTCGAAGTTTTGACCACATTAGAGCTTTGCTTGTGCTGTAATGCTGTTTTCCAAAGCTGAGTGCTAAAGGGTAGACTGGGACTACATCACACTGACTTCAGTATCTCCGGACCAAGCTGCCTCAATGAGACCGAGCCTCCTGTGCCTATGAAGTCAGAGCATGATTACATACTGTAGGTGGGCATAAGAAACACATTGTTCCAGACAGCTCAAGCCACTTGGAGCAGCTGTTTTAGCGCAGCCAGCGCGAGTATCAGAGATGGATTTACACTGTTACACTACTCGGTCCAGTTGTGTTTTAATCCCAGCTGCATCTTGCCTCAGTGTGTTTGGAGTCATCATCACAGCATGACTCAAACTTCTCAAGCCATCCTGTGCAACACATTCACACACTGCAACAATGGAGGACACTGAGGCGATGTTATGCTCGCTGCTTCACCTCCTACTGTGTCAGTGACACGTAAACCAACATGTGGCTTTTCTGCCTCGTTACAGATATATTAAAACATACAGTCACCTAATGAGGTCCCTTAAGAATGGCAGAGTTATGATTGTTAGGAAAAGGAAAGCAGAAGGTAGCCCAAAGAACAGGAGGCATAATAAATGAAAGGCAAGCTTTAATGGAAATCCTACAAACCCCTGTGTGATTCAAAAACTAGAAACCAAAGTACAGACCAATGCCAAGCAACAAACGCACGAGGGCAGAAAAACAAACAGGGAATACAGAGCAGATGATTGGACCAGGATTCACTGACAGACTGGGGGACGTAAGCACAGAGAGGGTGGGGAAATGAGACGAGAAGCAGGTTGACACAGTCATCAACAGGGGAAGCAGGGGAGGGAGGGTGGGGCCACGAGACACAGGAGCAGAGGAGGAAGCGCTCACACACAAGAAGAGTGAAAACTGAACATGAGGAAAAAGACCGAGGGACCGCAGTAAAACCTCGTATCGTGAAACGGAAGAAGGCAAAGAATACAAAATGGCAACGCAGAAAAACAAGACCAACCAAGGCAACTTCATCATGTGTGTTTTCTTAGAATGTAAAGTGGATGCACCCCCCTTTTAAGTTACCAGAAAACCTTCAGTGTCCCGACTTTGTCACAAACCCACAGTTGATGGTTTTCTTACCTCTATTCGAGCCGCTTTGGTCTCAAAGCGGACCCCATACATCCCAATTTCGTGGAGAATCTCAAAGGTTTTCCCACGTTTTGACCGCTGCCAACATCAAAGGGAGAACTACCTTTATCTCTGACCTAGTTTGTTGCTGGGATTTTTTTCCTCCTCCAGCTTCAGCCGTGCTTCATTTGTATATTGAGACAAGCTTTTGACCTCCAGCAGCGATTTTTTGTTGCCCTGAAAAACTATTTTTCTCCATCTAAAATCATTATGCTTGACATTTGTTTACATATGAACCACACAAGTTTTCAGCCTGAGCTCCCAGTGCTGCTGGAAAAAAAAACATCCGACCCATCTGAAGCAGTGACTTCGGCTCGGTTGCCCTTTAGCATATTACACATTTTATGAACCAAGTCTTTAGAAATAAGCCATCTTTCGAGTTGTGGTACGTTTATCTGGCATTAAAACTGAAATGATTTACAAGCACAACAGCTTTGTTAACACTTGGCTTTTGGAGGGTTGCTCTTTTTCAGAAGAGAACGCCTTGCTGTCAAAAACATTACAATATATACAAGCACAACGAGCCTTCTCATGAATTACTGTTGGCAGGAATACAGAGAAAGGCGATGTGGAGAGTTCACCCGACGCAATCTGATGCTGGTGTGTGTGAGGAGATACCATAATATTAGCCTGCTGCATTAGGAATTGCTATAAGTCAGTAAGCATCTGTGCTCTCTCTGTTCTGCCCTACACACTGAGAATTTCTAGTTCGGTTCATGAATAGAAAGCAGCTCATTTTTGATGTGCCTCTTTCTTCTAAATGGCCCTCAAATCCAGCTCTTCACTCTCCTCCCCTGTGAATAAGAATCTATTTTCTTTCCCTCTCACCCTCTTTATCGCTATGTGCATCTCCAACCCCCTCTCTCTTGCACCTTGATCTCAAAGTTGAAATGGATTGTGTGTGTGTGTGTGTGTGTGTGTGTGTGTGTGTGTGTGTGTGTGTGTGTGTGTGTGTGTGTGTGTGTGT
>JAUESF010000001.1:201823-214371 GCA_032274765.1 Malacoctenus tetranemus | reverse complement strand
GATCTCCAGCTGCATTTGAGACGTCAGAAAAGTGCCTCAGAGTGTTGTTCAGCATGGGGGTGAGTAGAAAATGAAGGTACATCATTGTTTGGGTGTACTATTCCTTTACCTCAAAAAAAAAAAAAAATAGCTCGAGGGGTTTGCAGTTGTTAACGTGCACATTAGACTCGATGTTACCAATGGATGAGCAATCATATATCGTCTGAGCTCCAGGAGAAGTATAATGGGATTCCAACATCTACATCGTGATAAACATGCAAACACAGCCAACCACAGTTTACATGAATTCCTTCTGTTTAATGTTGTCAGGTATATTTTGCTCTTGCTCGATCATCGAGGCAGAGATGTATTCGACAAAGTTTCCTTTGACACAGACATGCTGGAATCTCTATATGCACTTCCTCCATATTATATCTGACCTCAGGATGGGGCTTGCATACAAAGCAGCGACACACAGACGTCAACAAGGATCAAACGGGGACGATAGGCGGCAATTGAATATCGAATCATCTGTCGGGGCTGATCCCAGATCGAACTTCTATTTTGGTCGTATTGGCTTTAAAACAACCTGAAATGAAGAAATATGAGCAAAAGGCACACTTTATCCACTCATCTGCAAAACCGCTGGCTCCATGAGCCCTTTTCTTTTAGTTTTGTTTCTGTTTGTTGTTTTTAAATGTAAACAGGACCTTTTGTAATGAGGATCAGCTTTGAAAGAGGTTCGATCTGGTCAACCAGCAATACAGCCCACAAGAGGAGCATGCGTACCCCCCTCACGCTGCAGGGGACCCTGTGCCTGACAAGAGTCAGACAGAGGTCAAAGGTTGTGATCGGCTGTTACAACCGTCACCAGTGGGTGCCACGACACACGGCACCGTGTCAACGACCCGCCATCAGACAGCCAGTTTGATGTGAGCTGCCTAAAAGGATGAAAGGGGCCAGAGGGGGGCGACACTTTCTCTGTTGTTTTTTTTTCCTCTCACACTTGGGTGTGCTAAACACATGATTAAGCCATGTAACTGTGGAAACAAAGAGGGGGAAAGGGGGTTTACTGGCTGTTATAGTCAATTAACAGACATCTCAAGGCCCAGATTGGGGAGGAGGGCGGGTTGTATTGGGGATACCAGACAGCAGCGGCGCCCTGGTGACAAAATAAAGCCAGCAGATCAATCGGCAGGTCGGGCACATGCCGTACCGTAAAAGGTCACGGACCACAGCCAAATCCTTTCTACTTTTTAATGTTTACTGAGCATTTGGGTTATTTGTGCTTATCAGTTTTTTTCTGATTGTTTTTCAACCAGTGTATTTTTTTTTGTATTTTCATTGTCTTTACACTTGTTTACATATGGATTGGAAGAGGAACTCAAAGGGATTCGATCAATCATCTCAAGATATTGTAAGTTTCTTCATCAAGAAATGAAAACCTGATATCGCAACAGAAACGATGACAATTCTAACACACTGTTTCAAACAGAGCACTTGGCGGTCAGTTTCCAGAAGGGACCAAGGAGTCTGACCTGACCGTGGAGGCCACAGGTTGCAGTGGAGGCAAGGCTCTATCAGGAAGTCACACAGTCAGTTGGAGGGTGGGGGGTGGGGGGTACCTGAGGCTCAGATGCTTCAGTCTCCAAAGCAGAGCACACTTCCTGGCAGAAGAGTGCCAGACTGCACCAAGCTGTGCCATGATTCTGAAGCGATGTCTTGGCACGGTTGGCAGTGATCTTGGTTTGTGGTTCGAGAAGTAGTACCTTGGAACCACACATGTTTGAGGCACCACATGGAACCACAAACAAACCGGCAGTTCTTATTTATCTTTGTTTTGCGCTGTTCGTTCATGCACAGGCTACGTTTGTGATGACACGCCGAAGGGTTTGCACTCTGACTGTTCCCTCCACAAAAGGGAGTAGTGTGAGCAGTGCGACGCTCTGCTCTGCCCTGGTCAGCTCACAGAGAAGAATCATGTCCAGGGAGAGGGGCTGGGGGGGGCTTTAAATAACTTCAACTATCTGCATTCACACAAGGACTTGAGCAGCTCTGAACCCGCGCGCCACACATTCAGAGAAGAGAAAGGAGACTTGAGGGTGCAGGTTGACACCCATCCACCCACCCAATCTACAGCAGAGAGGATTGGGGTCAAGCAACCCCAGAAACCCTCAAAAGAGGAACGAAGAGCCCACCTCACACCACCAGCTCATCCACTTCTCTTACAATTCAAGAGTAGATTCCATCTACAAGAGAGATCCTTTAATCCACCACGCCAAACGATCACAACAGACGGCCATGTTTTGCCTGAAAACACGAGCGGATGCTTTCTGTGGGCCGCAAGAAAGTAATTAAAAAAAACAGCACGTTCAATTAACGAGGATTTGCCAGTGAAAATCCAACAGTCATCAATGCGCCGAGCTCTGCTCTTAATACCGTCTCGCCCTGGTCCTTCATTTTAAACGGCTGAATCCGGCATCCATCTGTTGAAGAGCTGCACTCAGAGCGGCCCTGCAGCGGACGCCGTCACCAGAGGAACTTTCAAGAACGAGGTCAGGTAGGCCCTGAACCATCTGTTTCTCAGTACCTTTTTTTTTTTGTCCTCACAGTTGAAAAGAGACAACGCCACGAAGATGCCTCTACCTCCTCCTCCTCCTCTCTTTTCACCTCCTTTCTTCTCCACAGCCCTTTGACATCAACTGAGTCCTTCTCGAGCTCTCTATGAAGAGGCTGTTTGGCCTCCCTGAGAGCTCCTACTTGAGTTAATAAAGTCACCTTGTTTTTTTCACAACACTGTCTTTCCAGCGCACTGCACTGCCGGCCTACCACAGATTGTCGTCATTCATGACTTTAACCTTGTCTGCTCTTGTTTTCTTCATCTTTTCCTCATTTTCCTAAGTGAAAACCCGGAGTTTACCATTTTCATTGACCAGTGACTTTCATAGGAGGTCTCGCAGCAGCCCAACACGTGAACAGACTGATGCATGAACAGACGGAAAGATCCGGTGTGTCCGTTTTGTCTTCAGTGTTCAGCTCTGTTGCTGTAAAAAAAACATGCAAGTGAGGAGATCGGGCCATCAGTGAGGAGGAGGAGGAGGAGGAGGAGGAGAAAAAAAAAAACCTCGAGGAGCAAAAAATAGATCAAAGCGTCCAGAGCGGCCCCATTCAGACGCAATCACGACCCAATCACATTGTGTCCTCGCAGCGCTTTTAAGAGAACGGGTCAGTGGTGCTTTATTGTGAGCGGGAGCTCGCCTAATGAAAGGGACAATGCAAAGATTAGCAGTGCCAGCCAGGCGGCTCAAACTTCACCCTGGCTTTAATTGCTGTGAACAAGAGGCGATGTAGAGGCAGGGCACACAGAGGACAAAAGAGCAGGGCAGGCACAGGAGGAGGAGGAGGAGGAGGAGGAGGAGGAGGAGGAGGCATGAAGGCTGCATGATAACTGGAGGTATGGTGTTATGGAGGTGTGATGCAGCAGGTCACTAGTCTTCACTTCAGTTTGAGTGTTTTCCTTGGAGGATACGAAACAAATGTCAGTCGTCAGCATCAGGAGGGCGTTGTACTCGATTCTCCAGCGCCAAATCAAAACAGCTGAGGGAACGACGTGGGTGGGATCCACAAAGTGTGGCACAGAATTCAGTTTGGGAGGTAGAAACAGAAGGTAGCAGCTAACACTCTAAACAACCAGCGCAGCTTTCTATTCAAAAGAGCAGACTAACATGTCGCTGTATTGTCCAGTCAAGTCTTCTGTCGACAACAGAGGAAACCCAATGTTTACCATCAGATAGAAAAACAAACAACCCTGTTCCGCTTGTGAAACTGTGATGATTTCTGTGATGGAGAGAAGAAACAAGGCTTAAAGATGGCCATTTTTACAGAGGTTTTTGGAAACAATGGCTAAATAAAAAGCCATAGAGACACGCTGCCAAAGGACGCGGCTGCCAGTCTTCCCGTCAACCACTCGGTCAGTAGCGGAGTGAACGGAGGAGCCCCCAGAACCCTCACCCGGACCGCTCACCGGGTTGAATTGCGCTGTAGCGCGGCTGCATGACAGCCTCTCTCAGAGTCCTCAGTGTAACACTCCTCTCTTCCCCTCCTTTCATCCCGACACTCTCTTGCTTCCACTCCTGATAGCGCTAAAAAGTGACAAAGTGGCAGAAACCGATGCTCAGACTAAAGGGGTAGTGATGTCACGCTGCTGGTCATCCACAACATCACCGAGACCCGACTTCTATGGACAGTGATGCATCAATCAAGGCTTGAATCAGCAAATAAATGGATGGAGCTTGAGGTATGGGTGGAGCGCCAAACATGCTGAGGGACGGCCTGTTTAAAATGTTTATGATTGACACTTTGGACGTCAATATAAAAGCTATAAGGCAAACTTAAAGTTGTCTGGAAGTGCAACTGTCATCGTCTTGAGGTAAAGCCCAAAATGACAGCAAAGCAGTGACATCAGGGACCCGGCGGCAGGGACACTCACCAGGCCGGCGCACGTCGAAATTGCCGCCGAGGAGGCCAACAGGTTGCGAATAAATCCTTGGTACAGGCAGTTTTGGAACCCGGCGTCGCCCCCCGGCATGGTGGAGATGCCCTCCGCGCTGACGGCCTGCACGGTGAAGCTGGGGCCGACGACTGGCGAGGGACGCAGGTCCAGGTGCATGTCCTGCCCGAAAGCACTGAGCCGGTAGTGCAGGGAGGAGGACGGGGACCTCTTGCTGCGGTGGGTTCGCCTACCGACATCGTGGGTCAGGTACTCTCCCCGGGAGTCCACTTCCACCGGAGTCACGAAGACGTAATCTGCGAAAGGTTGTGGGAGACAGAAGTTGAGAGAGTGAAAGAAATCAAGGAGTTTCTGGCAAGAAGCTTCCTTCACATGCTGCCTCCAGAGGCATTTCTAGTTCATTCCATTCTATAGGACCTGGAGCAAAGCGAAAACTTGATGTAGCTTCAGAGGAACATAGACAGACTGTGTCTCCCGTGTTTCTTTCACACATTTCAAGCATTCAAAGTTGTCTGACTTAATATAGACTCAGCACCTAAACCTCCAAGGATGTAACTCGGGCAGAATGGAGATGCTTGAACCTCTGTAGATCACAGTATGTAAATCACCCTCATCAGCACAATGCAGCCCAAGGGAAATCCACTGAATAAGCGCTGCACTCTTGTGATTTCATGGTTATATCTGCAGCAGGGACAGAGATTCAAACAACTACTTGTCTCAACGCAAACAATAGATGCGCACACTGTATTGGACAGTAAGCCCACTGAACGTGGCATTTAAGATCTTTTCTTTGGCAAAACTGTCGTTCCGTGAACTGAACCAGGGACAATTCGTTTCATTCCCATTCTCTATATGTAAACACGGACCGCAGCCAGCTGGAACCCACGTCAATAGATTGTCAGAAGACGAGCCACTCACCATGATTTAATCCGCAAGAAAAGCTGTCGGCGTGGGAGGCGTGTGAGCAGTAAACGTGCAGAGTCTGCAATATATACAAATAGGAAAAAGTCATTAATGGGACCGGGGGGAACATGCTGTGAACGGTGGCCGAGGCTGAATGATGATCATTGAACTACACTGTTAAAAAAACAACAATAATAAAAAAAATAAATAAACAGGAGAGTCACTTTTCAGCACAATGAATGGCAGTCACAGTCACAGTGCAGACACCAGCTGTCACAAAACACTTGTTTTACTCCCAAAACTGTGCGCGCACGGTTTTTTCCCCCCACTTATAATATGTTCCTAAGAATAGTTACTGCAACGTGCCTTGATGATATTCCAGGACAGAAGCATGGAGAGCAGCTTGACTGGGGTGCAGCCGACCAGCGGGATGGGTAAAGTCCAGATAAGAAGGAAAAGACAGTCCATGTTGGCATGCAAGCTCACACCTCCCCTCGTTACCTCCTGAGAGAGCGCAAAAGTGGCGACAACCTAAGGCGGCGCTCAATGCACTTGGCACGCATCTTTCTGAGCTGGTGATTCCCCAGGTTTGCTCGTTCAGGTAATATCGACAGGTCAGCACTGACGCGACGCGCACGCATGAGTTGTGCGTGTGTGAGTAAAGCGAAGGTGGTGGTGGAGCGGTGTCAAGGATCACCCGAGATGAGCGCTGACTGAGCACTCAACCCTCTGACGAAGTCGGCTCGCAGGATGGAGCGCAAGTTTTAGCAGGCGGCAGCCAATCAGCGCGCAGCATCATTTACGACGCACAGATAAAAAGGAGATTCTCCTCCTGGCAGCGGCGGGACTGCTGCTGCCTTCAAAGACCGCTCGGAAAATTCAACTTTCTCGAGTCGAAAGGAACAATGAAAACGCCGGGTTTGATTTTCTGAAAGCATCAAAACGAAGTGAAACACCTCCAAACTTAAAGCAGACCTGAGAAGTTTAAAAAAAGTATTATTGAGTGCCCTGTATATTTGTTTTCAAAGTCTGTTTAAAGGTGAAATACAGACTAAGGGAGAGCTGCATGTTTTGCCGTTCCAAATAACTGTGTCTGATCCCTTTATAACAGAGGGTCCTCAAACATCCAGACAACCTGCTTGGTGACAGGCTGTGAGAAGATAGCGAGGAAGTTTCAGTTTCACCTTTTTCAGATTGTCTTTAAGTGATTTGCAAATATGCCCCAAAACATATTTGTCAAGCGACAACTTTGACCTGTAATAATTGTGAAACACTGTACAAATTCAAAACTCCACGAAGACATAAAAATCAGGGTAAAATTAACAAGCCCCCACGTGGCTCAAAGGTGCCCTGCAAAATCGTATGCGACCCACCTGTGGGTCCCCAATGCGGTCTGTGGGACAACATGATTCGCCCTCAGTGTCGCTGGAGTTGCACAGTAACAACGCCTCCCCATACACGCCAGTGCTTTGTGTTGGGCTGTATTAAAAGCAGGATCACACTGACTTTGGTGATGACATCACACATCATCCTTCTAGTAAGTGCAGATCGTTTTTTTGCATCCACACAGGTTCACGGGAGATTTATTTGGAGATTGTAGTGGGTTTTTTTTCTTTTTTTTTACTTTCATGTCCAACTTGAAGCACTCAAAATAATGAAAAGGTTAGTATTTAGGATTGTATTGTATTGTTTTGTATTGTATTTAGTATTCTTGCTGAAAAAAAGAAATTCTAGTCATTGTTTTGAGAGATTTACTGGATCATGTCTTTTTTTTTTTACCCCTTTCACTCCATATTTGATTCAGATACGAGGAAGTGTTGGTAATGCAGTAGCTTCTCTCCACCGGACACAAACACACTTTACGGTCTTCAGATGAGAAGTCAGTTGTTGTGAATTGTTGTTGTCAAACGTGCTGAATTCAGTGGTTTCTCCCCCCTCAGAGAACAACATCGACCCTAAATCTAAAAGTCATCAAGATACTTGACAGGAGCTTTTGACCTCTGTCAGCTTTCCTTGGTGAGCAGCACATTGGTAGCGTTCAACAGCATGTAAGGGTTCCTGCACAGCAGTAAACAACTGTAATAAATAAAATGGGGATTAGGATCTGATACATCTTGATGCAGATTGCTTACATAAACTGGGAATACAAGTTCTTGACTCCCTTACTTCCTGTCTGACTGCACGATCTTGCCCTGATGTGCTTCGCCTGTGCCTGAGTGTCTTTGCCTGATGGAGGGACGATGTCTGTGCGACGTTTTCAGTGGTCCCAGCATTTTGTCTCAGGTGACTGACGACCACCACCTCTGGCTGCTCCTCTCATTCACATACTTTGTGTCGGATCTGCCTGAAAGATGCTGATAACTTGTTTAACATTTCTGTCAGCAATGACTCAAGGAAAAACAGGGGGACTCTTAGTTTTCTGTTTGTCCCTCATGATGCTCTGCAGCACAGGCAGACCTCAGGCTACAATACTTGGGTAATAAGAAGAGTGCTATAATAAAAAAGAGCCAGCTCAGTCTGTGGCTCTTTCCTGGGCTATATCAAGTCGGTGGGGGAGAGGAGGGCCATGGCCAAACTGTCCGCCATCCTGGACAGCACCTCCACCCTGTGAACCACACTGTGAGTGCCCTGAACTGTGCTTTCAGCAAAACACTGCTCCAACCCAGGTGTAAGAACGACAGCTCCAGCAGGTCCTGCATAAAGCTGCACTGTAGCCATTCATCCTCACTCCACCACAACACTATTGTATCATGATTGTACTTTACTGTTATCATTTGCCATTACTGTAATTTAAGTTGTGGCTGCCTGTGTAATAAGACGTCGTCTCTAAATTGTCCCTATACTCACATCTTTTGAGCTGCTGTAAATGTGAGTTTTCTGCACTTTGGGATCACTATTTTTTTTAAATGTTATCTTACCTTCTTTACTGATAATATCAGAACTTCTCACCCCAACATGCAAAATCAGGATTCTTCCAAATATATGAATCAGGCAGTCTGTCTGAATGTCTTTTTTGAATTGCTTACAATCACTGCTACTATAGAAAGGCCAATCAAACGTTTCAATGAAATACATTATTATTTTGGTACGCGTATAACGTAGCCATTTGGTTATGGACATCCAGGCGATTACCCACGCTAAACAATAGCTGTGGACGGGGTGATGCTAACAGACGGAGCCATCAGTCTCGGTTTGTTTACAAGTATTGCCGGTGTCTCTATGGCAAGAACGTCTATCTGCGCACTCCCGACTGCGGCCCAATCAGAGGCATCCTGCATCATTGCAGGGGCGGGGCTTAATGCGGGAGCGCCTCATTCTGCTTGTCTCTAAAAGGGGCTTCTATTAGGGCTGAAGGAGATGACCGAGCTATAATGAATAACGGTGTATGAGAAAAAGAGCTTGATGAATTTCTGTCATTGTGGACTTGCATGCGAAGACAGACATCCAAAATGTGCATAATTGGGCCAATTTAATCTTTTATCATTGAAAATTTCAAAACAGCAGTTGGTTGTCAGTTATATCACTCACTGGAATAACTTTGAATGACAACTTCCACTTGATTGCATTGTTTTTTTCCTCTGCAGGAAAAGTTCCAACAAAACAAACTGCCAGTAATAAAAAAAAAAGTGGCTTAGACCAAAATGACAAAAGAAAACAAAACCAAAAACACCAGTTTGAGGCGGTGCCGTGGCACACATCAGATCCTGAGCCAGTCTAACACCTGTGGGATGTGCCGGACCAAGGAGTCCAATCAGGGGGATGCCCCACCTCAGGACATCAAGGCCCACGTGGGCCTGCTGCCAACAGCTTGGTACTAGTGCCACAGCTCACACTCAGAGGTCAGTGGGATACATGCTTCCATGGGTCACACTTGTTTTGGCAACACAGGGGTCCTACACTAACTTAGGCTGGTGGTCTCATTGATTTGGAATGGATGATGGATGATGTGTGCAGGATTTAATGAGACACATTTCCTCCATTCTACAATTTGCATTGTTATCTATTTGGTGTGGATGAGGAGCCAGAAGACAAAAGCACAATGTGAGGGACATTGTTGCTGATGTCAGGGCTCCACAGATGTAGAATAATGATGTTTGACATTCCACTCAAATACCTCCTTTCAGACTTCCTTCTGTTTGACTTGGGACCTTTGCAACATTCTGACATGGAGCTAATGTGGTTCCTCCAGTCTGTTTGTCGTAACCTTCCCTCCACTGCTCAGTCATCTTAGCAATATAGGTTCTCTCAGGAACCAAACACCCCCCCCCCTCCCTTGGGAATTGTCATTTACATAATTTTTTGGGACGAAAACAGATTTCATTTGCACAAACCCATTGCTTCATTTTATTTAACAATTCAGAAAACATTTCTTTTAAATGCCATATGAAAATAAGAGAAAAACTTCAAAAAGCTCATTATTATTCGATCATTTTATTTATGAAAAAAGGAGAATGTTTTCCTTAATTTTTCTAATTTAGGAAATTAGAGTTTGCTTTTTTTCAAAGAACTCTTCAGACGTCTTTTTTATTTCAATTCTGTGTACCACAACACACCGCAGCTCAGCACATCCCAGTAGCATGTTGACAGATGATGTGCTTATTTACAGCAGGGCCGGTTCAAGGAATGCACACATGAGGGGGCACACAAAGATTTGAAGGGCCATTGTCATTACACATGCTGCAGCCCATTTTTGTTGTGGACAAGTATGTTTTTCATGAGATTAACGGAGTCCAACTCCAAAAAAAAATGGATTGCACTTTGTCAGACCTCCACCCTAAGACCTGCCCAGCTCGGGTGTCCCACCTGAAACAAAAAGTTCCTGCTGGTACCACTATCTACAGACATCAGAGATGAAGAGGATCATGGGGGTTTTCCCCCTCTCCACGAGACGCGACGAGTTTTACTGCGGCACGCAGCAGCTCAGCCAGCCTGCCTCAGCGAGGGGAGAGAGACAAATCTGACACTGATCAGACGACTTGTCAACTCATTTGAATACTAAACGCTGAATGGGGGTTCACAGGGTAGGGAAGGAGCTGTCAGTGCAGACCATTGACAACGGGTAAAGCTCTCACAGCTCGAGGCGTGGACTGCGGAGGGGCAAAGAGTCCATTTACATTGTTGTGATGACTGTTTATATCACTGTCCCTGCATTGTCTGCATTGCAGGGCAACGTGAGGAGCTTCTCTGCGCTTCACAAACATTCTTTACTTAGCAGGATATATGCAGTAATTCTGACTGTGTGCTTGTGTTATATCACTTTACTTTAGTTATTAGCAGCCTGATCAGTTTATAACAGCAGATATGCTCCAGCAGCTCCAGCAAAATGTGAGGTGCGGGTGCTCCTTGTTGGTTTGCTTCTTGAAAGGTTCTTTGCCAGCCCCCTCTTAAAAGACGTAATCGTTCATATTTAGAATGAATGTTCCATGCTCCGTAATTCACAGATTAGAACGCGATTTGTCCCGTGTTTCCGTGAGGGGGGGTAAAATTGGGTTGTTTGGAATTCACAAGAGTTGTAGCCTAAACTTATATTGATTGACCATCTGTATTTTTTGTCTTTCTTGCACTTTCAGACTCTACCTGGCTGCCACGCATTACACGAAAACACTAACCGACCACAAGGCACAACATGGGAAGGTGTTCCCCTCTTCAAGGTCCACTTTCCAAGGGAGAAGGGAGAATGTAGAGCCAAGCCACAGAAGACAAAGCCAACATTCAGTAAGTGTTCAATTCTTTTAATTTTTTTACCCAAACATGCTTGAATTTGCAGTTCTAAGTATTTGTTACTTTAAAAAGAAATGAAACACAAGAGTATCACTTAAATGTTACAGATAAATTTAATAAATAACTAAATTGGAGGAAATCATTGAAATTTATTATATATATTTTAGTGTTTTGTAGAAATAAATAAATTTAGAAATAAGAATACATGTTAACAAAAGGTTTGTGCTTAAGTATTATCAAACAGGGTATGTTGCCGACATAATGGACATCATATTTGAAAACGTCTTTGTGGACCCTGCACCCTACACAAGTGCACTGTTGGCCATCGCCGTCCCAGAGGACTTGACTGCACAGTATGAGCGGCCTGATGAGGAGGAGGTCATCGCCAGCCATGTCTCCAGGTTCAATCGAAGACCAGTTTGAGTCCCACGTAGTGGCCTCCGCATCAGGGAACTCTGTGTGGATGTAGGCCAGATACCTGTAACGACTAAACACACTGGACAATTATCATTATTTAATTATTATTTATTATTGCATCGATTTATAATTGATGTTTATTGCACCTTTTTTATTGCGTGTTGGCTGCAAGATTGACCACGATTTATGTAAATAAATACTTGGAAAATGTGTGAAGAAATAACTAAATCATCTTATTATGAAACTACAATTCAATATTGTAATGTTCATTTCTTGTGTTTGCGTTTCATATTTATGCAAGCTATATAGAAGCAAGATTTCAATGTTTTAGTCTTTATTCAGACTAGGACATTTTAGAAAGTACAACATACCGGTGTATTCCTCTCATCTGCAAAAGCCCATAGTCTGCTCTGTATATTTGGCTGGCATTCTGCAGCGAGTAGATATTTAGGCAATCTGGGTCAGATTCGGGTTTGAAGTGGTAAGGTCGGACGACAGGGTTTCTACCACCAGCGGCCATCACTCTGCTTGGTGTTTTCAGGGTTTGTACTTCTCAATAAGCAGAAGAAAGAACTGTATACATCGAGAGAGATCTGTGCAGGATGCCTCCTGGTCGCCTCTCCCTCGGGAGGTGTTCCGGGCATGCCCCACTAGGAGGAGGCCCTGGGGAAGACCCAGGCAAAAACATGTCAGAAGAAGCAGAAGCGAGACAAAATGATGATATCTTGCAATTAGCAGCCTGCAATAATGTATCTACAAGGGTAAAGATAAGAAAAAAGTGCATGTGCTGTATGTTAGGCGGCGATCAAAAGTCTATGGTGACTTTGAACATGCCGAGACATGACTTGCTGTGACTGTAAACACTGAATCTCTCTTTATGTGGGTCAGTTCATGGAAATACAAAATAGTCTAGTCATGTTAGAATTTCTTCCAAGACCAAACTTAAAGGTGCGGTAGGAGATCTTGGAAAAAACGGCTCCAGCAAGCTCTATTTCGAAAATGCACAGCCTCTTCAGCC
>JAUESF010000001.1:154663-173977 GCA_032274765.1 Malacoctenus tetranemus | reverse complement strand
TAAACAGAGAGCTTCGCCTTCTGGCTCAGCTCCCTCTTCACCACGACGGACCAATACATTGACCGCATTACTGCGGCCGTTGCACCGATCCGCCTGTCGACCTCCCGCTCCAGTGTACCCTCACTCGTGAACAGGCCCCCGAGATACTTGAACTCCTCCACCTGAGGCAGGAACTCATCTCCAACCTGGAGAGAGCTACTGCTCTTACGAATATAATCAAAATTTAAAAATATAGGTAAAAAATGATTGTTTAAGCTTTAGAATGACTTCTGTTGCCCATATGATTGATGGCATGAATGATAAAAGGTAAACATAGAGGTGTGAATCCGAGTCAGTGTCAGTTGGAGAAAAAGTCATGACTGTGCATCAAAAGACCTGCAGTATGTTTGGGAGCCTAGAACTGTGAGTCAAACTGGTGTTGTCTTCATCTTTTTTTAATTTGAAATTTTAAACTCTCGTCATCACAGTTCCTGCCTGATGACCCCCAGCAGTCTGGACCCCCCCCCCCCCCACATGGTCCCAGGTCCAACATCAGCCAGCCACCACTGTTGCATGTCTTGTTCTCTGTTGCTTGATCATCTTGAATAACTACGTCTACGAACATACAGTTCTACAGTTTCATTGAGCAGATGCTTTTGTCTAAAGTGACGTACAACACAAGCAAGAATTTAGACAATAGGAAAAGCTTTAGTCAGTGCGACAAAGTGCGACTTTTCGTTAATTCAGCCTCAGGTGCTTCATCAAGTGCCCGAATAGAAGTGCTTTATACATTTTTTTTGTTTGATTGGGGTGTTTTTGTTTCTAAAACAATAGCAACAGCAAATCAAATGAACAATCTCAATTCCATGAAGTTCAACGTTTATCGGACGTATTCAGCGTGGTCAGTGCTAAATATTGAGATCCTCATATTCCTTCTTTCTTGCCCGACAAGGAGGAGAAGAGTCACAATTAAGCACCAAAATATTCCCTGAACAGTTGAGTCTTCAGGTGTCTTTTAAAAACTAGAAAGGACTCTGCAGTTCGTATGGAGTTGGGTAGCTCATTCCACCAATTGGGGGGGCGACAGAGGAGAAGAGTCGCGCTAGAGATTTAGAATGACGCGACAGAGGAGAAGAGTCGCGCTAGAGATTTAGAATGACACTGGGCTGGGAGCACCACGCGTCTTTCACAGGCGGAGCGTCACGGGCGAGAAGGAGTGCAGACATGGATGAAGGAATCCAGGTAGGCTTGGAGCCGTTTTGTCACAGTTTTGTAAGTCAGAAGAAGAGCTTTGTGCTCTCTTGGGTTGGTTACAGACCAGATGTGCTGCAGCATTCTGGACCATCTGCAGAGGTCTAAGTGTGTATGTGGGCAGGCCTGCTGCAAGAGAGTTGCAATAGTCAAGGCGCGAAATCACCAGGGCCTGCACCAGAAGCTGTCTGGCCTGTTGTGTCAGGTAAGGTTGGATCCTCCTGATGTTAGAGGGCACATCGACAAGACCGAGCAATCGAGGCAATGTAAACTTTAAAGATCAACTGGTCATCAATCACTACACCCAGATTTCTGGTGGAGTTTGTGGGCACAAGTTGATTTGAGTCCAGCGCGACATTGATCTGTGGTGGAACGGAGGGCCATACAGGGGTAAGACAATGAGCTCAGTTTTTTACGGGGTTTAGTTGAAGATGGCGCTCCTTAAATCCATGAGGAGATATCAACCAGACAGGCTGATATCCGAGCTGAGACTGTGGTGTCATCAGGGGGAAAGGACAGGTAAAGCTGAATGTCATCAGCATAGCAGTGCTAAGAGAAGCCGTGGGAGCAGATTAATGAATGAGTGAGGTGGTGTATAAGGAGAAGAGTCGGGGACCAAGCACAGACCCCTGAGGTACCCCAGTAGCTAAGCCAGGTGACTTAGACACCTCCCCTCTCCATGACACATTCCTCAGCCTGTGTGAGCTTTGAGTTCAGTTCTGTCTTGAACTTTAATAAAACCAAACAGTCCATACATCCATCCATCCATCCTTCCCAGTGATGACTTTCAGATGCATTACATGCAGTACCATCATGTCCCAGCTCAGCTCGTTGTGAGGCAGAGAACACCGGAGCCAATTAAAGATAAAGTTCATATGAAATTGTAAATCACTCCTCTGCTGGTGTCTGGCCAAAGAGTACAGTGTCTTATTGTCATACTTTCCCACCCCAGTCAGTTTTTCGAGATGACCTTAAATAAGCACATAATGTGGTCACTTTAACTCTCATTCTCATGTGCAATGCATTTAAAAATCTAAACTTTGTTTTTTCTCAAGAGCAACGTGTTTCTCAAGGGAACTAAAGGTTTCCTGTCTAGTTTTACATCGAGACCCCTGCTTCATTTAACTTGTATGATTTCATAAATCATAATTCACTGCTTCTGATGCACAAACTTCAGGACAGGCTGTTCACCCATTGTATGATATGTCCCACTGCCACTGCAGCAAGATAATCAAAGCCTTTCATTTCACCTGTCAGTAGATTGAAGGCAGTTGCTGCTTGGTAGATCATACAGCATTGAGTCATTCCTGAATCTCCTTAAATTGCCCCTTTGGATGGAAGCTAATCCACTTTGCGAAATGAGCGCAGGTCCAGTTGGAGAAAGTCCACATCAAATTTGAAGCATTGCTGTTATAAACTCTGAGGGTGAGAGAAAGCTCTCGCATTGCTGGCAGACTTGATGCTGCAGTGCTGCCATGTTTTTTTTTTGTGATAACTTCTCCGACGACAGAGTTATTACAGAAAAGACGTGGGTGTGACGGATGTCCTCAAGTACAGTTTGATTCCACCAGTGTTGTTTCTGGCAGTCATCTTAGTTTTAGTCTTAGTCTTATGGACGAAAATGATCATTAGTTTTAGTCACATTTTAGTCATAGCTAAATGTGATATTTTTAGTCCAGTTTTAGTCGATGAAAAATCAAAAAGGTTTTCGTCCAGTTTTTGTTTAAAAAATTATTTGTCTTTTAACAGATTCGTTGATGTCAATAAGTACTGGTAATTAGAATCAATGTTGACAGGATGTATCAAGTGTTGCAATTCATAAAACACGGTTCACCTTTACACTTTTGCATAATAATCAGATTCTTTACCAGACTGAGCTCCAGCCTCCACTTTCCCGCAGATGGAGAAGCAGTGCTGCTGTGCTGTGTTTCATTGCTGTTGGGCAGAAACCTTTTATCTCTATAGTTCTACTTGTACTTTTTTTCATGAATTGATGCCCTTCATTATACAAAAGTGTCAGACAAAAGTTGGGGAAAAAAACAGATCTAGTTCAACACATTGTGAGCTTGTAGATCGGCTATTTTCACCAAAAATGACAAGAATAAAGGAATGGTTTTGGACATACAAGGTTTCCACCCGACAGCAAATACTTTCTACTCTACTAAGGATTATGCCAAAAGCCAAGAGCAAGAACATTCTTACTTTGGCAGCAGCAGCTTTATTTTTGAGAACTTGGTAAAGGGCAACACATGAACATACACATGTTGAAAACATGAGCGATGGATGAGGAACACATATGCCGAACTTCACCTTGTCTACCAGTGCAATTAAGATGCACATCATTTGTTAAAACAGACACCATATAACCCCAGTCTGTCTTTAACTTGTGCAAACTTTCTAAAACGGTGTTATGGCGTTACATCACTGGCATTAATCGGGAGAGTGCAAAGCTGTCATCCTGGGCGCACAAAGCTCTCATTGCGGGCGCATTTCTGGTTGCCTCGCCCGATGGTCGTAGTCGGAGCGTCTAGTGGGGGGTGGGCGAGCGGCTGGTGGAGGGGCCGACAGTGACACACAGGATTCACCTTCCTTTTCCATTTTACCGTGAAATTGATACAGGGGGCGCTAGAGAGAAGGAGCAACACACCTCTCCATGGCAGCAGATGGAGCTGGGTTTTCAGTGCGGCAGACAGGATAAAGTGAGTGTGGCCTTTTGATTCCAGCAACACAGCTCGGGATACAGTCTCTGAGGATCACTGCTGATGCTGCCACAGTGGGCTCCGGCTGGGCTTTCCTTAATTGATACAACACAAAGTTCTTTAGTAGTTAAATCTCGCTTGGGGAAGACTGCACTGTGTTCACATTCTCTCTGCCTTTCTTATTATGCCTGTTAATAATGCCTAACACAATGTTTCACAGGTTCTGCAGTTTTCCATTTTGATTGGAACACTGTGAAAGCATCAAATACCACTGATATTTAAAGGAGACCCAACATTATTTCCTGTAGTATCTACATTAGAGACCAACTGTTGGTCTGATGTAATCCAATTTTCAACATCATCTGATTGAAATTAGAACATCAGATTTTACATATCACACAATATATAATATAAAAATCCACAAAGACAAAGTTATTCTGGCCAGGACATTTTATACTTCACAAAAAGCTCCAATGCGCAACCTGGGAGAAGGAGCTCTCCTTTCGCCGGTTGCCTCTACCAACCGTTCATCACAGTACAACCTACCAGCCAAAAGCTGCATAACTTCTCCAACATCAAATTTCTGATCCGATCGCTGCCAGAAAGTTGCTGCAGTCTTGTCCTGGGTTTGTCCAGCCTGCAGCACTTCAACCGCTTGCAGCTTCCAAACATGGACTCCTATCTTGCACCAAAGATCTAATTAAAACAGACCCATTCACTCCCAAGGCTGTTGTTTCTGTCAGTGCTCACTTTTCTTGGTCCTTTTTTTTTAATTAAACCTATATTTAACCAGGTGAAAAAAATCCATTGAGAGCTCATTTCCAAGGGTGACCAGGCAAAGAGGTCAGCAGCACACATCAAAGTGGAAAGGTCGCTGCCTCCCCTGGACCCACCTTTATGCATCACTCCCATCGATGCCTCTGCTTTTGAAGGACTGCTGAGCTGCTGCTGAACCCCGCGTCACCTGTGAAACTGAGGTCTGTGCCAAGCTCTTGGTCCGAGCCCCCGTCAGTATTTCAGCTGACACTCAGTAGATTTCCCTAAAAGCCTTGCAGCTACATTTTCAAATTGTCATTAATAAAAAAAAATACCAATGAATAATTCATCATGTTATCAAAGTGGAGCAAAGTGTTACATTGTGAGAGCGGGAGGGTTCCAGTCTCGAAACGAGCGAAGGTGCCTCTGCGTATGACGACCACTTGCTTTCATTCTGCCCATGTGCTGGTTTCTCACACACACATCCTTCCTGAGTGCAGGTGATTAGGTGTATGAGTGTTTTGCCCAGTGTTAAGCCAAGAGATGGACTCCGGCTATGAAGAACGCAAGTTAGCAACATCCCTGATCACATTGTTTTCAACATAAGACCATAAAGTCCTGTTGCCGCTGCCATGTTCGCTTCCGTATACGCAGTTGTGCGCGTGATGTCATGGACTATGAACTGCGCATGCGGATCAGTTCAGCAGCACGAGCTGTTTCCTCATCAGTCCGTCGACAGGCCACGTTTTGAAATGTAACGTGAACAGCCAAACAAAAACCGGATTCGAGCAATAAATCAGAACCAGGCATCTAGGCTTGCAGTGTGAACGCAGCCTCTGTTAGTACATGCAGCCACAATGTCCAACACACTCGATCAACTGAACCACAGCTTTTTCTATTGATTGGTTTTTAACAGAAGTTCAGTGTGACAGCGTCATGGTCTGGTCTCTTGCCGGGCGAAATAATTATGCACCACACAACCTGTGATTCAAGCAAAATATAAGCGTCTCCGATATAATTGATAGTTATTAACTCTTTCACGGAGTGGCAGCTGTAAAACACAACCTGCTGTTCTGCATTCTGACTGCACCCGCATGATGGTATGAATAGATGACCCCGCCTCCTGAGCTGAAAAGCACAGCATAGGCAGGGTTAAGGTAATTACATGGCAGTGAGAGGCAGGGAACTTCTTTGCATAGGTTCCACTTGCGTCCAGAAGGTAAAGCATGGTCCCTGAGTGGCAGCTGGTGACAGACACAATGGCATTTTTGACATGCATGAATGTCACTCTGAATGCGATTGTGACAAAAGTGCAAATGATGTGGAGCTCAGTGCCAAGAGGTACGTAGCAACATACCACATGGATTCTTGATGCAGAGCTAGTCGGTCACTAAACACCTACAAAGTTCCTCATTGAATTAAACGCACTGAAGGTTTGCTGGTGAAAACATGGTGCCCCACCATTTCTTAACCCTCCTGAAGTTGCGCAGATTGTCCAACTCCTCCAGGATGGCACATACATGCGTGATGTTGCAAGAAGATTTGATGTGTCTCCCAGTACAATCTCCATGGAGGAGATTCCAGGAGACAGGCAGTTACTCTAGGAGAGCTGGACAGGGCCGTAGACGGTCCTCATCCCATCAGCAGGACCGATATCTGCTGCTTTGTGCAAGGAGGAACAGGTTGAGCACTGCCCGAGCCCTACAGAATGACCTCCAGCAGGCTACTGGTGTGAATGTGTCTGCCCAAACAGTCAGAAACAGACTTCACGAGGGTGGCCTCAGGGCACGACGTCCTGTAGTGTGCCCTGTGCTCACTGTTCAGCACCGTGGAGCTCGATTGGCATTTGCCATAGAACACCAGAGTTGGCAAGTCCGCCACTGGCGCCCTGTGCTTTTCACAGATGAGAGCAGGTTTACCCTGAGCACCTGTGATAGACAGGAAAGGGTCTGGAGAAGCCAAGGAGAGCACTATGCTGTCTGCAACATCATTCAGCATGACCGGTTCGGTGGTGGGTCAGTGATGGTCTGGGGATGCATTTCCATGGAGCAACGAAAAAAAACAGACCTCTACAGGCCAGAGAACAGCAGTCTGACTGCCATTAGGATAAAATCCTTGCACCCATGGTCAGACCCTACGCTGGTGCAGTAGGTCCTGGGTTCCCCTGATCCACCACAATGCCCGGCCTCATGTGGCAAGAGTATGCAGACAGTATCTGGAGGATGAAGGAATTGACACAATTGAATGGCCCTCACGATCACCTGATCTAAACCCCATAGAACATCTCTGGGACATCATGTTTCGGTCCATCAGACGCCGCTAGGTTGCTCCTCAGACTTTACAGGAGCTCACCGATGCCCTTAGACAGATCTGGGAGGACATCCCACAAGACACCATCCGTCGTCTCATTAGGAGCACGCCGCGACATTGTCAAGCAGGCATACAAGCACGTTGGGGCCACACAAGATATTGAAAAGGATTTTGAGTTGCAGAAATTGAATTTAGGCAAAATGGACGAGGCTGCCACATCATTTTCTCACTTTGATTTTTGGGGTGTCTATATACTGAGCCCTCTGTAGGCTGAAAAGTTTTATTTCCATCCAAAGATGTGGCATCCTTTTGTTCCTGAGACATTGAACTGTCCATATCAGTATAGATATCCAACTTTTCTTGAAATCTGGTGTTTTCAAAGTGTTCCTTTAATTTTTTTGAGCGGTGTATTATCGGAATCTTGCATCAGAAAATGACTTGAAGATGTCGAATCAGGAACACACCTCTTCTGCTTTGAAACTATTTCATTGGAAACACCAGCATGGCAAGAAATCAAATGTCACTTTGCTTCATAGGGTCTTAAACGACACACCATGTTCCACACACATTTCAAAAACTTAAATTACCCCTTCAATTCCACTGGCAACAAACGCTGCTCGTTAAAATTTGACACAAAATACAACTTTGGAACAAAAACAATACGTCATTTGTCATGTGACTGGTGTCAAAAGTCATGTGACCAGACCTGTTTCTATCTTGGTTGCACCTATTTTGCAGGGAAAATTGGGGGGGGGGGTTAAAGGGATTAAGTCGATAGACACAGTGTTAAAAAAAAAAAAAACTGACCTCCAAGTTCCTTTCATTGTCTGTGTGACACACAGCATGGACACATGCACTCACCAGCGCTGTAGTACCGCTCCAGCTTCTCCCACAGGGGCTCATCCTCCCGCTGGAGGATGGACAGCTTCAGAGGTTCATAAATGGAGCCTGAGGAAAGACACAGTTGTTACACTCTGAACACTCAAACCACCTCTAAAACACCTTTCTGGTGTAAAAACTAAGGCTTTGCTAGTCGATGGATCCTTACAAGGAATCCTTTAAATCACGGTCACTCCTGTTTCCTCTGCTTTATTTACAACAAGGCTTTAGGACTGGACTGTGTGAGACTGGGATGTAGGGACGACCATGACTTCCAAGGTGACGTAAAAACAGAACTCAGCTGAATTATTATCGAATATGTTAGCACTTTGCTCAGGACTCGTTCCTACATTCTTAACAGTGTCTTTTTTAGGGTTAAATGCAACTATTTATCAAGCCTACAAGGAGATCCTAAACATCTGTGACCATCACACAATGTTTCTTTACATCCTGTAGAATCCTGCCACTGGTCCTCGGTGTGAATCCGGAGCCATCTGTGTGGCGTTTGGATTTTTTTTGCGGGTGTCCACTCGCAGTCCAATGACTAAAACAATCAGAGAGTTGCCTGAAGGTTTGAATGACGGCGTCGAATTGTACGTCCCTCCGTCTTTGCCCTGTGACGGGTCTGTTACCTGCCTTGATTTCTAACAGGAGATCAGACACGTGGGAGTTCTCGTTGTTTGGCTACTTTTAAACAATCCCATCTCAAAGCTCAGTGATGCACACCACTAATGTAACATAAATGCCTCCATGATCACTGTGGAAGGATTTCCCCCCTCTTCACCCCATATGGGAGGCCCTCTATCATCAGCACATGAAGAGGCATCAGTTATGAAGTGCATTCTCAGCGACCTCTATTCTCTCACCATTACAAAGTTCTTCAGTGAAGCAAAAACAGGGATTTAGGCATCTGTTACCCGACCTCAGCGGGGTTTAACCAGCAGCCCCCCTGCTCCCACAGCTTGGTTCAGGCAGGGATGGAAGGCGGACAACTGGATTTGAACCCTTGTGTCTTCATGACAGCTGTGTGTACAAACCTCTTCTATCTAGTCTTACTGGGGACATACACTCGATGGCCACAACATTAGGTACACCTCGACCAGATGCGATTCAGGCGACGGAGGACATGTTTTCAGTTTTACTTGAGATTGGCAGAAAACTGACGAGACGTTCAGGTGTTGGGAACACTTTCTATCAAGCAGCCTGACATTTAACATCACAGCAGAAAACAACCTCTAAAAATGAATGAAATGAAACCTTTTGGACCATCTCAAGGAAAAGTGAAAAAAAAAAGCTGAAAACAACATTAGGATTATGGAAGTAGCATTTCTGAAAGCGCTGTGGTCGAGGAGTAGTTAATATTGTGGCTGGGTAATGACCCTTTACCTCCATCTCCAAGCACCAGGAGACTACCCATGCTGATCTAAGGGCTTAGTTTTTTTACTTTTCACATGGTCAATCAGGGAGCACGGAACTCACGAAGCGACAAACACATGCTGTTTTTTTCACACAAACACGGCTCAGCACGCAAGACTCAGCACCCAGAATCCCACCCCAGGCCCTGAGCTGCAGGAGGTTGGCGTGTAATGCGAGTTGCCAGCAGACGTTACCTTCTGAGCTGGAGGAGCGCAAGAACTTTGCGAAGGGGGAAATGTCTCATACGCTCGAATTTCCAGACACTTTTCACTCTTCTGAGATTTGCATTTTAATAGGTTCAACCTTGGGTCAATACCACAGGTAGTGGAAAAATTCACATTCTTCTTGAAATTAGCATAATTTCCATCATCTTCAAAGTTGTGAGGGACAAAGCCAATCCATCTCCTTTCAGAGATAACGCTCTCAAAGAGCACAAAAGGAGTCCAATATTCCAATTTTAATTTCTAACAGGAGATCAGACACGTGGGAGTTTCTCACTGTTTGGCTACTTTTAAACAATCCCATTTCAAGGCTCAGTGATGCACCCCACTAACGTTACATAAATGCCTCCATTATCACTGTGGAAGGATTTCCTTTACTTTATGGCCTTTTATGCTGTGGCCAGAGGAGGAGTCCCCCCTCTTCACCCCACACGGGAGGCACTCTATCACCAGCACATGAAGAGGCATCAGTTGTAAAGTGCATTCTCAGCGACCTCTAGTCTCTTACAAAGTTCTCCAGTGAAGCAAAACCTGAAAAGACTCACAGTTTGTTACTTCTCAAACATGTTTCCTGTGTATTACTGCAGTGGTGATGCACGTTCACAGCTTTGTGTCAGAGCTTCCTTGCGCTGGCTGCACGGTTCCTTCACCCCCCCCCCCGCCCCCCCCGGCCAATTACTTACCGAGCCGGTGAACTTTGCGCCGAGGCTGGGCAGCCACGGCCTGTGAGCCGGCCATTCTCAAAAGGTGAACTTAAGGCCAACCGTCCCTCTCTCAGCTAACTCACAAATCTACAGCAGTTCACAGAGAGGAGTTAGTAGCACAGAGTTAATTGCTTAGGACATGCAGGAATCAACAATTACACACAACGTGCGACAAATTACTGTGCGCTTGATTTACATCAGAAATGGATGTTATTGTAATCACAGATACAGACTCATGGATGGATGCATGATGATATCATTAAAAGAAAAGTCTGAAGCAGAACACTGACATCACTATTTTTTTGCTACAGGTCTACTTGTTAGTGCAGCACATCTCTGCTCACTGCATTATTGAATACCGAGGTTTCCAAAAAGAAATACTGTTAAAATACGAAGGCTGCTCAGTCAGAAATGTTCCATTTGTAACCACAGCACACAAAAATAGAGAAAATGATTCAAATGTCATTAAAAAAAACAAAGACGATGTGCAGATCATTTCAACCCTGTAATTTATAGACACTAAAAGCAAAAAAAAAAGTTAAACGCTGCATTGCACGGTACTATATGATCAAATAGAGGCAGTCTTAGGCCAGTTGCACTGCCGAGGCCTGAAAGGCAGCACTGCTGGACAAACGGACATGGTGAGAACTGAAACTAATATCTGTGAAATTTACTTCATCAGTGTCACCTTCAATACACTGAAGAAACACAAGGCATTAAGAGAGAAGCCAGATATTCCCCGAAGATTTGGAAGGAGGGGTTGAATGAGGTGCACTGCTGACATTTGTAACACCCCTGCCTTTGACTCACAGTGGGTTTACTGTGTGACGACAGTTTGAGGTTTATGTGAAATTCCTTTTACCAAGATGCAAAGTCTCGAGTTTCTTTTTTCTTTTTTTTTTTAAATAAAAATGCAACACTGTTCCTCTCAGAGCAGGATGTTCACAGCGCGACAGGTGTCACAGGGGCCACTCGAGCCCTCCTGGAGAACAAACGCACTCCAACGACACTGGCTGCGAGGGAGCAGCGAGCGCGGCCCCCGTGGAAGGCTCTTTATTTAGCCCAAGTTACGGCACATTTACACCTCTGACCTTTCGTGCTCACACCGTCCCCTGCAGTGGACCCACGAATGGGGCACATCGAACCAAAATGTCAGAAGGCCCGTGTTAAGGGGGGCGCCACAGACAGCGAGCTTCAGCCGGACGCACGCAGACAGACGGCGGCGTCAAACCAGCGAACATCATGCAGTGAAAGAGTCACAACCTGATCGCTTGGACCTGGCTTTGAATTCCAGGAGCTTCCAGCCGACATCTGCCAAGCTCGCCATGTTCACAGTGACAAGCTGCTGAAAATTAAATGACTTCCCGGTGAAGGAAAGCGCTTTCCTTCAAAATAAAACAAACAAAGTAACCTATAAATAATCTTTTGAGGAAAAAAATAAACATAGATAAGAATTAAAAACGCAAAAATGCATCATTCATCGTTAAAAGAAACATTGATGTTACAGTCGTTGTGTCAGGGTCAGCGCTTTGACAGAGCCGGCTCACGAATACTTTTATTTTGAAAGTACACTTCCTTGTACGAAACTGTAGTTCCTTGTGACGCTCTGCGGCTTCACACAGCTGTCATCTGTACAAACCACCTGCTAGCACGACAATGGCGTAAAACAAATCCAATAACACTAACTAATAAAGCTTGGTTATTGCTGAATAGATATTGTTATCGCATCCCAATCCGATGTCGTAGATAAAAAAAGAAACAACGTCACTGAATATGACACCGATATTCTCTTGAACGTGCACCGTATTGAAAAGGAGCCGTTATTTCTCCCTGCCGTCAAGCAAGATGCCGTAAAACAGTCCGCGACATACAGCTGAGCAGAGAAAGCATCAAGGATGTGGATGTTTACCTTCAACTCTTTGGTGTTTCTGGCTCTTATTTCGGCTTGGAAGTCGGCGGTGGCGCTCCAGAATGTCACGGCGGACCTGTTCGGCTCGGCCAACTACGGGACGGTGGCGGCGTTCGGGGACTTAAACGCTGATAAACAAACGGACATCTTCGTCATCAGAGAGCGTATGTTCACGCTCTTCCTCCGTTTGTAGCGAACAACGGGGCTTTTTAAAAGCCGTTGTGGTTTATATTGTTTCCTAAATACGAAGTGTCACCAAATTTTAGTAGTCGAAGTAAATGCAGTCGTTTCTTTGGGGGAAGTTCTGGATTTATTGGGTCCATGTCAGTCAGGGTACTTTTAACTCCATATTCTCTGTACTTAGATTCACCCTAGTCTGTTGGGTTCTGGTACCGAGTGTGGTTCTAAGTGTACCATGTTGGTCAGCAGATCGGATCTATCTTATACCTAGATGAGGCCGGATGACGATGTCACGTTGATACTGGTTCCTGGTGCTGGTCCTACACTACCCTATAGGTCAATGTAGTACAACAGTGAGACTGCAGAAGGAATAAAGGTGATTAATCAGGTGAATCTCGTGTCAGTAAGGTGATTGAAATCATCGCAAACAGTAAACAACCATCAGATATAATAATTGATGATAATAACACACTTCCCTCTGGGATTTATAAAGTATTGCTGATTCTGAGATGTATACAAGCATACCTGACAAGATACCCCACTCACTTTATCTCAGCTTTGGTTCTGTTGGTGGAGATGAGGTGAGTGCTGTCTGAGTGTCGGTTCAATGAATTGGGACATGCAGGACAGCGGACTGACACTCACCCATTCATGCCACTCCAAAGTCACCTGTTCAACATGACACAGATGTCTTTAGACATTGGGGAGTAACTGGAATCGTAGAGAAAACTGACAAGCACTCAGTGTTTCTCAGTGTTTTATCTGTACTCTTTATTCAAGAGTATTATCCGCAGTGAAAAGTGTGACAGGCTCACCTAAAGTCGACGCGTTATATTGTTAAAACGGTGCAGAAGTGAACCAGAATGTGCCATGGGGATGCTCATGCTTGTTTTCTTTTCCTTCCAGAGTCTGAAGTGGTGATTTTCTTGGCTGACTCCAAAGCGCCGTACTTCAAGCCCAAAGTGAACATCACAAAGAGTGATTTGCCGAGGTAAAAGTCTCCAACCTGTATCTCTTGTCATCCTTTATTAGCTACATTAACTGATTTACTTCTGCCTGTTGCACTGGGTTGGTGGCTTATGTTTCACATAACAAGGGCCCACAGTTAGAGGCTGCAAAGGCGGCCAGAATATTACAGAGGAGAAACCCAATACCGTTGGCGACAAGATTTATATGACTGTATGGGATGTGGAGCTTCTGTATTTTTTGGACAGATGTTCAATAAAATGAGAGCTGAGACTGAAGGATCACATTTTAGCAGTGTTTACTGACGTCTTAAAAAAACAACGTTACAACCAAGATAATGAAGAAAGAAAGGCTGCAGCACTGGGCACTGCATACATATTCTCTGGTTACGAGTCCCGGGGTCTTTTTCCTCCATTGGTATTCTTCCTGTGCTGGCTCCACCTCCTAAGGCGAGCACCCCTTGTTGATGTATTACTCTGCTATGTGTGTGTTGTGTCAGTTGCAACACATGTTGTCGTGTTTCAATTGTGCTCATGCCCAGATAAATCAATAGTGGAAACGTGAGTGTATTGTGTTGTGTCATGGAAACGTGTGCAGTAACAATGTTTTAGAATGTAAAATCCCGTCAGTGGTGATGTGAACTCGGAGGAACTCTTAGAGCTTCACTGTTTAAAGACTGTTTGGACAACTTCAGTCTCTGAACTTGATGGGAACAGTTTGGGGTGGGTGGGTGGCGGGCTATTCCTGTTGCAATATGGACGCGCACCAGTGATTAGCAAGATTCATGGAGACACCAAGCACCAAGAAGAGTGGTCATTATGAACCACAAACCACAGCAGCTCTGCTGCACCCGACTGCTTGCCTGGTCCCTCGGACCTCCACCATCATCAACATTTTTTTTTTCTTTTTTCTTCCAGCGACACGGTGATCACCAGTGTTGTTCCCGGAGACTACGATGGAGACTCGCAGATGGACGTCCTGCTAACATCTTTGCAACCAAACAAAAACGTGGCAGTCTTCATATTTTGGGGGAACAACCAGACATTAGGTACAGCTCGTGCAGGAACTCGGTGGAAGCCACAAAAACTTAGTGCTTCATCTCCTTTCCTTTTAAGACCACTGCTCCTGATTGGGGAGCAGTTTAGGATCACCTCGTCAACCCTGCTCCTAAATCATCACACCTCTATTCCATGGCATCTTTTTCCACCATGATTTTTCTTTACTCTGGTACAAAAGTCCAGCGTATTCATGTGGTTTGCATTTCCACAGCACCTGAATCTTCCTGTTGGTTATGCAAGTCAGGCTGATAATGACGGATAGAACAACTGAGCTGCACACCTGTGAATTACACTGCTCTTTTGATACAATTGTTTATTTTCTGCATTTACATTCAAAGGAAAAGACCACCAGTAGTTAGCTTTCACTCAACTGAGCGATTCAAACCCACTAGGGATGAATGATTCTTCCTGCAGTTCTGTTCAAAAGAGCCTGTTTACAACCTAAACATAATCTGACTTTAGAAAAAAAACAAAACAGCTTTAATATAATTGCAACTAAAGTTGTTTTGGGGAACTGACAAAACAATTGCACTCTTTAGATTTGCCTCTCTGAGTGAGACGTGCTGGAGCCGAGAGACACTGATTACAAGCTGTCTAGTCTTGGCCAACCCCCCAACCCCCCCCCCCCCCCAGTTCGTTTATTCTCCAACATGCAGGAGTGATGAGTGGTTTCAGTATCAGCAGAGGAGGGATATCTAGAAAACCAGAGGGACAGTATCATGCTGCTCTCCTGTGAAACCAGCAGCACAGTAGCTTCATCTAAGAAGTGAGGAAGACTGATCTTACACAGTTGAGATCAGATGAAATGCTTTTGAATAGAAAACATCAGAATAGAGTGCGATCACTTGAGCTTTGCTTTGCTGACCATTATTCTGCTGTTCTTCTGGTAACTCTGTTGACTTTTCTTTTTTTCATAGATATGAGTGAGTGGACCATGCTAAACAAGACATTCACTGACCAGCCTCTTGTTATGGAGTAAGTATCGCCATGAATGTTCATTGAGTGCTTTAGTTATAATGTAGCAAAGAGAAAAATCATTTGCTTGACTTTTCACTGAACACCTTTTTATATTTCAAAGTTGCTCATATTAAAGTAGATGTTGGCATCTACTGATAATGGTGGAGGTCAGACATACAATTTGGAGTTTTTCAAGAAAATAAAGTGTGCTCAGAATTGAATTTATTTCTTTTTTTTTAAATTCTTATCAATATTGTTCAGTTAGTGTTTTTGCTTATCGGTCATTAGTTTACTGTCAACTTGTTAAACAGGACTTGTCTTGTAGGTTGATTGGGGTTCATAATAAACAGAGGGAAATATAACATTGAAGTCATGCATGAGTAACTTTTATTCATTGTGAGGACCAAGTAGAAATTAGCCATAAACACCAGTTGCCCACTGTGTGACTGAGCACTTGAGACACATGAGACTTATCTCTAAGGAATATCATTCAAGAAAAAAAACTTTCTTTTGAATTAACCATTGTTTTTGGTCATCAACATTTGACATCAGGTTCAAAAGAGGTATCAATGATGTTGCTCCTTGTTAAACCTATGAAGCTAGTCAGGGGTTCAGTTTAAACATTCAGCCTTTGGAGCCTCTGAGGTACCGTCTGCCCAGCGCTCGAGTCTGCTGGAGCTACATCTCGACCCGTCTGATAGTGAAACAGTTTACATGCACACGAACAATAGAATCATTGTCTGATTTCTGCAGTTAGCCTGGATCCTAATAAGATCAATCTGTCCGCAGTTTCAATGGGGACATGATCCCAGATATTTTTGGAGTCACCAACCCGCCCAGTACTGAAGTTTGCTCACTCATCAAGAGGTAATGAAACCATTCAGTTCACCTTGCTGCTGAATTATTCCCTCTAACATGGCTCTTTTTTAACCTGCCTCCTCTTATGCTTGAACTCTCCAGGACTCCACAGTGGCAAAATGCCCTGAGTTCACCTGTGAACATGCGCATCCCTCATTCCAATGCCTTCATTGACCTCAACAAGGACTTTGCTGCAGGTGAGTCACTTGTTTCATCGATACAAGCTCATTGCTGCTCGGCAGATCACCAGAGTGGTCTGTATCTCGCGCGATCACAAAACGAAAGTGTGGTGAGATCTTTACATTGTCGATGTTTTTGGAACAAAGCCTCTTTCATGCAGCTCGAGCAAAGTGGTCATGTGACTTGGTAAAGTTTGCGAAGGAGGCAAATTAGAATTGAACGTGTTTGTTGTACCAGGAAGTCATACTTTTTGCTGACACTGAAATATGCTATTCAATAAATCATAAATGTTTATGGAATCACATTAAAAATACTTGGGGAAGCCATTCTTGCAGTCCTGAAATCAAAACATTGGCATCTTTTTTGAGCTGTTTGATGTTCTGAGCTTTGAGGATTTTTCATTTTTTCCCGGTGTACACTGTACAGTCGGCAAATCATGCGATTCTGGTCTGAAGCTTATTGTTGAAACTGCTGAGCTTTGTTTACTTTTATTCAGGTTAGGGATGCACAATAATTATCTGATGCATTTTTCCGCTTTAAAAAATCCGACAAATGAATGAAATTTGGGCTATTTTATTCACGCAAAGGTGTGCGGGTTGTGCGCGCCTTACGGGAAAAGGACCCCAGCTCGGCCCATCACTGCCTGATTGCAGCAAACATGTCGTCACCAGTGTGGGTTTATTTCTCAATCGCAGAGTAGAGCAAGCTTGCTGTTCGCAATATAGGCACAGCAAAGATTCCGAGAGGAGGAAAGAACTCTTCAAGCTTTAGTACCATGAACCAAATAGCTCACTTGAAATATTGTCGTCATCAGGTCGAAGCTGTTCGTACTCCAGGAGTACGATGGTGCTGCAGTAACAGGTCGCAGTACTAAAATGCCGAAAACATCAGAGAAGGTCGATGTCTCTGTCTGTTTTGATTCCATTTAAGCCTGGGACGACAACAAATTTTAGTGGACGATATATTGTCCTACAAATTATTGACGATAAACAATATTATTGTCCACATTATTGAGACCAAAACAACCACTTATATAATGTTAATGTATCAAAACAATGCTAGTAAACCTTTTTAAATCCAAAAATTAAACCTTTGTTCAACATTGGAACATCTAAAACTAAAAAAATGAATGAAATGAAAAAAGACTTGTAGTCTCTGATAGAAAATAATACACCAAACACAATACA
This sequence comes from Malacoctenus tetranemus, assembly GCA_032274765.1. Classification (NCBI taxonomy): domain Eukaryota; kingdom Metazoa; phylum Chordata; class Actinopteri; order Blenniiformes; family Labrisomidae; genus Malacoctenus; species Malacoctenus tetranemus. The sequence goes on along the minus strand of JAUESF010000001.1, from coordinate 156,467 downwards.
ACAGACCCTGTCTGAATCTGAAGGGGCTATTGTATTTATTTTGGACAGAGCAAGGAACACCAACGACTGTGTTTGTTTTTGTCGACCAAACGCTTCGTTTAGCGTTGACTGTGGGGTCGACGACACTGGATCGCTGGGTGCAGTTTTTTCCTCAGCTGGAAAAACTCGAATGGGTGATTGTGTTTGAGGTGGGCATGCTAATTTGTGGTATCGCCTTTTTTAATCACAACGATTTTTGAACAGAGTTGGTAGACCGGGTTTCCTGTGTTTTGTAACCCCACCTCTCTCATTGGGCTTGAAGCCGAAATATTCCCACACCGGCGCAGTAGCATTTAGCTTTGCTAAAAGTTTTTTTTCCATTCTCCTCCTTTGGCTATTTTGCCCCTAGCGGCTCTGCTTCCTCGCACAAATACAAAGATCCTGTATGACTGACAAGATGCGTCACTCCCCTTTTTTCATCCCGCTAAGCCACAAACGTACCCAGGTGCTGAGACAGATGTGCAGAGTGAACCCTCTTGTCATCTGACGTGTTTGGAGGCGAGAGACAACGAAAACAACTACACGCCTTGACAGGGCGATAAATCGAGCCCCTGTGTGGGAGCATTTGGCTTTGCTGTGAAACACAACTGACACACCGTGATGCTCGTATGTTTTTGATGGAAGCCACGGCGAAGGCTGCGCAACACGAATTTATCACCATGACGATAAAGCAGCTGAATGTGACCTCTTAAAGGAGTTATTGGAATGTTTACATCAGCAGTCTGTTCCATAAAAGATGCCAGTCCGTTCTTTGATACAGTCCGTGCCTACAATGCTGGCTGGAGGATCTTCCCTCGTCTCTGTTTGCAGTGTTTAGTCGTGGTCAGCATAGCATTATTTCTGTACCCTTTGTTAGAGCAAGAGGAGACACCACAGGGGAAGTTTTCCTAAAAGCAGCCTTGCTGAGAGAATGGCAGAATAGGACACGACTTTCATAGAAGTAGAGCTCATTTTAAAAACCCTCTATTTGTCAGTTAGCAAGAAACAAACACGCTCCCCTTCCTCACATTTCAGTTTCTTTCCTCCTCACAGTCTCGATTGCACATTGCTCTATTTGTCACGGATTCATGTTCATGACTGAAGCCTAAATCACCACAACATGCTTATATTTGGTTTGTGATGTCTTCAATGGGGCGCTACGATAGAACTAATCAAATCGGATTATTTTTCCACATGGAGGCTTCCTCATGCATTTTTTGATGTTCAATATTTAAAATGACCTGAATGCAACAGATAATCTGTATCAATTAGTTGCGTATGAAAAAAGCAATTTTGTTTGCATTTATTACTGAAGACCAAACGAGTCAAATGAAGCTAAATGGGAGACCTTTACTAACTGAGGAGAACTTGAGACAATGCTTGTTTAGTTTGTGAACAAAAGTCACAACCAATGAACAATGATGAGAAAGAACGGGTCTGTGGAACCTAAGAACACTGCGCATCTCGAGCCAATACGATTTTAGGAGGACCAATCTTCACGTCGAAGTATAAGCCCCGGTTAGTGCTGAGACAGCAGATAGGTGTGTGTTTTTTCAGGGGCAAAGGCAAAGCAGGAAAGGCAGCCTACATCCTGGGGTCAGACAAGGACCACCAGAGTGAGTAACCTCATAGTACAGAGCTTAAAGGAATAGTACACCCAAACAATGATTTGCCTTCATTTTCTACTCACCCCCATGCTGAACAACAAGTGCAGCTGGAGATCTTTCAGGTTTCTTGTTATCTGCCCACGTTCAAATAATAGCGGTCGATAGGGCCCGGTACAAAA
>JAUESF010000001.1:86702-98957 GCA_032274765.1 Malacoctenus tetranemus | reverse complement strand
TCATCAAAAATAGCTTCTGGTCATATCAACAGTCTAGTTATGGACTGGACTGGACTGGACTGGACTGGACTGGACTGCTGTATCCTTCATGTGGTTCGAGGTGTCGCTGCTTCTCTCCTGTTTTTTTTAAATTCCATTATCTCTCTGCCTGCAGCGCCCTGCACCGCCAATACCTTCTTCTGCCACAGTAACATGTGTATTAACAACTCCCTGGTGTGCAATGGGGTTCAGAACTGTGTGTACCCGTGGGATGAAAACCACTGCAAAGGTGACCAACAGTTCTTCCTGCCAACTTTTTCCAGTGCAAGTTTAATCTATCAGTGCCTTGTCTTCAGCAGACTGATTCGCATAGCATTTGCCTTTTTAATTTCACATTTCTTTACTTATTTCCATCCACCCCCCCCTCCTGCTTCCTTCTTTACCTCTTCCCTCTTTAGAGAAGCGATCAAAGGGGCTTTTTCATCAGATTACCAAAACCCACGGCACCGTCATCGGTGTCTCTTCGGGTATAGTTCTTGTTCTCCTTATCATCTCCATCCTGGTGCAGATGAAGCAGCCAAGAAAAAAGGTAAGCGATCTTTTGTTTTGCCTTCAGTGTTGGCTGACCTTCTGTTCTGCCGGAAGAGATCCTGAACCAAACAAGACACTTAATCCAAACAAAGCTCTGACCAGTTGGTGACTGGTTTCACTGAGGACATGAAATAAAAAAGGTTCAGCCCGAGATTTCAAGTCATCACAGATAAATAGGAAACATCCTAATGTATCAAAAAAACTTGAAAGTTTAGAGTTTATATTCAGTCAAGAAACTGGCTTAGTGTATCATTCATCACAACACCCACTAAAGTCTCCCTCCTTTACACAATTAAAATTTTAGGTTTTGACAGCAGCTGTGAGGTGGGTCAGGATATTTATGAATTCCATGTCCAGTCTCATGCAACTCATACAACACAAAATCAAGGAGGCCTAAATATTATTGCACTTTGCATACTTATATTCAACTTAATTTATACTGTGTCTCATATCTTTTTTGGTTCCGACACATGAGCAAGAAGGTGTGGAGTGAATCTGAGACAACTATTTTGTTTGTTGTTATTTACAAAGGTTTCGTTTTGATGAAGAAAATGAGCTTATGGATCTAGCCTGCTGGCTGACTCATGTTCCAGATGTTCAGACAGATAACATGACGATGTTTTGTCATGCTGCTAATATGATTATTTGTACGTCTCAGCAAAACCTTGTAATCCTTCAGATTCATTAGGTGCAGATGAATACCAGATAAAATGCATGTTTGCGGAGGGGAAAAGAGAGTGAAAATACAAAAAAAGCAGTTGCAGTGAACAATGAGGTAAAATTCAACCAGACAAACTGATAAACAGAAGATCCACAAGGTGCAGCATCTTCCACCGTTACAATGTTAATTTGAAAGAAGAATTTTGTACACAGGACGCCTACAACACCCTTTTCACCTGTTTTAGTTATCTGCGAATGCACACGGGAATAAATAAAAGTGAGAAAGACCTCTAACATGATCACAACGCGAGGGAATACTCTAGTATTTCAGGTTATTCTACCATATCTTTAACTCTTCCAGAAAGAAAAGATTGTGATTTTCTCTTTTTGCCTTATGTGGTCCTCAGTCAACTATGTATCGTCAATTTGTACAGCACAGGACGTGAGCATAATCAGTTGTCTATGGCTAATAATAGCCCGCGCACTCTATCTCACACTATCGTAAGGCTCTTTCAGCAAGACTCTTTTAGGGGAGGTTTAACAGTAGGGACCATAACCAATGCACACTTCTTTTCAGCTCTTAGGATCAGCTGAGTGGCGAATTGGGTTTTCGCAACAAGTTTTTACCTGCTTGAGGAACTTTTTTCTGTTCACGCTGAAGTAACCCTCACCCCAAACTTTAGGCCACCTCACAGACATTCATACAATATTAATATGATGATCAATAAAATGATCTTGAGTCTGTATATGCCTCCAGCACAATTGTTTGATGCATTTTTCGTTCATTTCAGGTTGTTGCTCGGCGACCGGGTGTTTTCAACAAGGCTGGATTCCAGGAGGTTTTCGATCCACCCCACTATGAGCTCTTCTCTCTGCGTGACAAAGAGGTATCGTCGGACCTCGCTGACCTCTCTGAGGAGCTGGACAGCTTCCACAAGCTGCGGCGCTCCTCCACCATGTCTCGCTGTGTCCACGAGCACCACTGCGGTTCACAGGCTTCTGTGGCCACAGGTGGAGGCAGCATGAAGCATAGCCGAACCACCCTGAGCTCCATGGAGCTGTCCTACCATAATGACTTCTCCAAGCCCCCACCCATGAAGACGTTCAACTCCACGGCCAGCTACAAGAAAAGCTGCTACGGCTACAAACAGCACTCACAGACTCATGACTGTGACCAGCAGGTCATCGAGGACCGTGTCACAGAAGAGATACCATGCGAGATCTATGGTCGTGGTGCCGGGGGAGGAGCCAGTGGTGGGGGAGCCATGGGAGGAGGGGGACCATCAGGGATTGCAGGAGGAGGGATAGGTGGAGCGGTTGGGATAACAGGAGGAGTGGCGATGGCCGGTGGAATGGGTATGGCAGGAGGAGGGGGCATGGCGGGCCCCAGTGGCATTGCCGGAGGCATCGGGGTGGGGATGGCAGGAGCGTGTGGAACCCTCAGTGTTCGTGGAAATAGCGCTCGTAACAGCACAACTGTAGTTGACCCTCAACAGCGCTCCATGTCCATGGACTTCTAAATCACATGGGAAAGAAGAAATGAAGACAGAAAATGCTGGAGGACCTTGCATTTCACCCATCAAAAAAAGAGAAAAACAGGCAGATAACAGATTTCTACTGCTTCCTTTCCTACCATCTCTTTACTAGCACTATGACCAGTTTTGGAGGTTGATGCCTCAAAGTCTTCTCACACTCAGTGGGAGATTTGAATGGGTTTTTGAAGAATGAGACAAGAAAAAAACTGGCGAAACACACACATTTTGGGATTCTGCCGGAAATTGGGTAAAGAGGTGATCAGCCATGTCTCTCCTCCATCAGACTCTCGTAGAACGCTCCCGCATGCAGACTTCTCTGTCCGGCTCCTCAGAAACTCAAGATACAAGGCAAAAGAAAGATGGAGAGGCAACGTTTTTGCATTTATTCACATGCCATGCACAAATATATTCTATATTATCTATAGTGTGTCTTCTAATAATTTATTTGAGTCTTTTTTTTTGTCAGTGTCATGTACAGTTAAAAGAATCAGCATACTGTATATTCGGCCTCATGACGATGGCTCTTTTGAATCTTTAATCCTTTTTGATTGTTGATATAGATGACTTCCTTATCACATGCTGAGCTGTTGTTGGAAAAAAAGAAGATGAGGAGGAGGAGAAAAGGGGGATGTGATATTATTATGATAATCATGTGGTTTTCATGGCTCCCTTTCTCCTCATTCAGTCTCTCTTCAAGAAGAGCAGAAGATTCTGTCTTGTGTTTACAAAAGGAGTATTTCTGCTCTGTGGGTTTTTATAGCATAAAGGTAGTTTTGGCTGTAAATGAAATGAACTTGTGTTGACAGGGAACATTTTGTTAGGCTTTAAGACCTGGACTGAATCAAGACAGAGACAGTGCCACTCCTGACCCCCCCCCCTCCAAACCTTCAGAAGAAAAATATGTGTCTTCTCAATTCCCTCAATGAACCAAGTGTGTAAAAACAAGCACAGCCCGTCTCCCTGAAGTTGAGCCTAGATGAGAATTGTTGATTATTTTAACCACTGATTGTATAATTTCATTCTGTTGAATTAAAATGAGCACCTACTCACCTTCTCCTGCCTGAGCCTGTCTGTTGACCTACGAGCGGGGATGCTCACAATCAGATAAAATGAGATGCCGCCTGGGTCACAACCAGGGTTGTAGTCAAGACCACCTAAATCGAGACCGAGACAAGACCAAGACCATGACCACAGTGTATCAAGACAAGACAAGACCAAGACTTTGAGGGGTCAAGACCGAGACAAGACCAAGACCGAGGTGGGGCGAGACCGAGTCAAGACCAGACCAGTGTCCCACACTGCATGACACACTTATGATAAAATGTGGGACATGCAGACCATAGGCACCCTTCTACCCCTTCTCTTTTGTTGACCTATATCATATGTATCTATGTATAATGAAATGTCTTGATAAAATAATCACAAGGCACTGCAGGGATGAATTTCATGTGTGTTGTTTGTTTTCTATAAGCAAACAAATACAAACACGAAGGAACTGAAAACGTAACCTTCCTCATTTAACACTGTACTGAATGATTTACCATCCACCTAACAAATTACAATTTTTTGTGCAAGCAGTTTAAAAAATGATGACATCATATGCCAAACTAAAACTGCAGTGCTGAAACATGGCATACACATAACAAACATATGTGAAAGACCACAAAAACATGGACTTTAAAGTAGAGTTTGATTGCATTTTAGAAATATCAGAGACTGCAACATTCTGTGACCTAAGCGTGCACGATGTGGTCTCATTATGATGCCCCCTCTACTAAAAACCCTCTCCACTGGTGCTGAGGGGGCAGGGACAGACAGCACCTTCAGTGCTAACTTGTGGAGTTGTGGGAATCGCTCATGATCTTTGGCTCAGAAGATGAGTGCATTGTCAGTGTCAGAGTCTTTGATGGCATCAAAGTATTTGCTTATCTGTGTTATCACACTTGAGTCCTAGGCTGAGTTGTGCTTCTTGTGAGCCTTGTAGCGGGACAGAAGGCGTGGGCATTTGTGTGAAGGGGGGTGAAAGCTGTTAACAGTGACCACAATTTCAAATGATGAATGAGTCAAGACTCAAGTTATTGGTTGTGCTCAATACATTTCACGCAAAATCACAGCAATGATATTAACAAGTAACTCTAAAAATGCACAGGTAGTTGTGGTCTTGACTGGTCTTGAAATGAAATCCCGAGTCCGCTTTGTCCGAGACCAAGACAAGACCGAGTAAAAATGTGGTCGATTCCGAGACAAGACCAAGACCTTCAAAAAGTGGTCTCGAGACCAAGACCGATCTCGAGTACTACAACACTGGTCACAGCATTCACGGTTGTAGGTTTTGCTGTAGAAAAGACACCTAAAGCAGAATGTTTTGGTATTGTCGATCTACTGAAACATTTTTCCAAGTAACATAAATGTTGGCGAAATAGTCTTTAGTTTTGGTAGTATGGAGTTTATTGTGTTTTTATTAAATTCAAGAAAAAAAATCTGAGAGGGGAAAATAATTTTGAAACCGAAACAAAAATATTGGAAAGAAACAATTTTTTCACACTGAGCAAAAACTGATGTCATAGAGCAAATAAAGATAAACTGACATTTGGAAAATTATTTTCAAGGGAAAAAGCTCTCTCAAAAAATTATTTTCACTCTTAAATAAAGGTTTTGCATTCAGAGTGAAAACATTTTCTCTCACAAAAAAAAGTGTTGGCTCTCGATTCAGTTTTTTTCTCTCGATGTGAAAAATGTGTCATGGGCGGGTCTATGTTCCTATTGGCCAGTCTCACCAGAATTGACAGCTGGGTGGAGGGATTTTGGTCAAAGATGGCGACGCCTTCCTCGTTAATATTCATGAGGAAACTCTCCCGCTGGCCCAGACAGACTTCCTTCTTCTGGTGCTTCAAACAGCCGATGCAACTTTATCGCACAAAGACATAGAAAGCTAAACATAAACGTTGTAGTTTAAACTGATCCGCTCGGGTCGGGGCAGGTCGCGGAGGCGCTCTGACGACGGGGTTCACAAACAACCCGACTCCAGGAACACCGGGCCCCGGTGCGACAGGGGCGTTAACGGTGTTCCGTCGAGTCGGAGCACCGGCCTCACACCGGGAGGCTCAGCCCATGGACTCAGGCCCCCGAGCCCCAAACGGTCTTCCATACGCCACATTTCTCTCGTCCGCCCGCTGGGCGGGGATTCGGGCGCTGGGCTCTTCCCTCTCTTCCCCTGGGAATCCTTGTTAGTTTCTTCTCCTCCTTTTCGTGATCTGCTTAATTTCAGTCACGCGGGCAGCGCAAGGGACTTTCCCCATTCAGAATTTTTTCTGTCTTGAATTTCATAAAAACACATAATAGACTCCATAGTTGTTGATGTCACTACCCACATAGTTGCTGCATATCATTTCCCAAATGTTATGCGCATGTCAATGCCAGGATGCACAGGATGCACATGTCTGTGTGAGCGCTGGAGATCAGGTTGATCTTTTTGCCAGAGAGGGAAAACGAGACTTGCACCGGTCAATTGGCTGTTTTTCACGTGATCGACCACAACCGGTGGCCGGTAGGTCCAGTAGGTAAGGTAGGTAATCCAACTGTCCTGAGTGGGTACCATCCATAATTTACTCGAAACGAGCAGTATGGAAGAACATTGACAAGTTTTTGTGGACTTTTATGGATGTTTTTGGCTCGGGCACTGGGGACCTCCATTATTTGAATGTGGGCAGATAACAAGAAACCTCAAAGATCTCCAGCTGCATTTGAGATATCAAAAAAGTGCTCACCCCTCAGTTTGAGGGACAAACGTCTCTCAATACTTAGATTCTCCACTACCTCCCTTGCTATTAAGAGCCATCCAGAATGCATTGCGGTTTAATGGAAATTCAACATGGCGTTCAAAGTGGTGAGGCCCGTGAGCTACAAATGTATTTTGTGTGTTAATGGAGATATAAAAATTACAAAAAACACTTTATTGTCTCAGTTTAGGCCCTTGTTATGGATTACTTGCGTCGCTGTTGCATGCCATTGCAGCAGCAGAGGCTGCTCCTCAGTCTGCCACTGCCCTATGGCGGGCACCAATAGGGGCCGTTAATGAGGTGAACTCGCATAAAAGTGTTGGCCTTCTTGGCGGTGTATTGTTGCACCGCATTGTTGGTGCGGGTTCAATTTTGGGTTCATTTATGTATTCCTTTATTCAGTTTGATTTATTATGCTTGGTATTTTTTTTGTTCTTTATCATCTATCTGTTTTTGTTGTGTTTTCTTTATCATTTATTCTTGAGTTGTGGGCAGTCAGCCCAGCGAATCTATTTAGTTTACGTTGGCATCTGGCCTTATTAACTATGTATTTTATGGGTTTGTTTCATTATTTAGTTTTCTGTTTCATTCAACTGCACTGATTGTTTTATCCCCTTCTTATCAGTTGCTGAAGACCGGTGGTGGTGGCGCTGGTGGTCTGGTGGTGGCCTTCCCCTTGTCCCGAGTGCTGTGTCCTGGTGGTGGGTTTGTTTCAGAGTGTGTGTCTGACACGTATGGGGTTGATTTTTCTCTTTTTTTGGTGGATCCCTCCCCGTCCACAAGCATACATCCATTCACTTGGCCTCAGCCCTAATTGTTCTCTTTTTCCCACATCTTTTATCCTGAGTTACATTTAATAGCGTTTTAATTGATTATTTTAATAAAATTGCTTTTTTTGAAACTGGAACCACGTCTCAGCCTCTGAGTGACGAACCTGTGTGCCTTTTATAAAGAAAAAGGGTTAATTCTCCAGGTGAAATTCCTGGGGTGGCGTTGTCGGTTAAACTGTTTTGAAAACATAAAAAGATCTTACCCTTGTGTACGCCCCCCACCTCGCCACACCATTTATTTCTATTTTACGATCTTTTGTCTTTAGCGGCCAGTGCAGTCTTCTACGGCTTCTTCTTCTTCTTCGGACTTGACGAATTGAATGCCGCTTTAACATAATGCTGCCCCCACAGTCTGAAGACATATCTGCATTAAAGGGTGTCCCATTTCTAAGTCACAAGATGGCACTTGGTTTTGAGGGTTGAGATTGAGGGCAAAGGACTGGAATTAGGGCCTCAGTCTTGAGGAAGGAAACAGGCATTTCCTTCCTCAAACTCGCTCCTCAACTTAACTTCCTAAGAGAGCACTTGCACTTCGCGGGAGCGCACATTTTTGAGGTTGAGGATTAAGGTTGAGGATTAAGGGAGGAATTGACGCCTACCTTTAGTTTTGCACAACTCCATATGCATTTTTTTAATGAAGAGACACAGCAACAGGTGATGTGAATTCTCTGGACCTGCTGTGATTTAAACCATTTGTCCCATATTGTGAACATAGTCTTGGGCAGAGTCTGTAATATCTTTGTTTTCATATAAATGGGAACCTGTAAATGTTTCATTGTGAAAAATGTGACCTATTGAAGTATGGATATAAACACAGGGCATTTTTGTTTGGACATACAGTATTATGCTATATTTGTTTACAAAGGCACACTTCCAAATAAAGCTGTAAAATACTGTATAATATAAAATATTGGAGTCCTTTTTTGTGAGGTTTTTTTTTAAGTTGAGGTTCGTAGGCAAAATGTTTGGTGTTCATTGCCTTGGCAATGAAACGAGCCAGTGGAAAAGCCTGGAAAGTCGCCTGTGCAGATTTCTCTGAAATGCCTTCGCTGTTGGCTGACAGATTTAAAAAGAGAGAGGGGAGAACAACATGCAGCGAATTAACACAGCCTGGATGGTTATTTGCTGATGATGTGTTACCGTCAGGCCAGTCGCAGGGAAGGTGCGAGGCCCTGTGCAAACATCAAACGTGAGGCCTGCTTTTTGACCTGGATGCGCTATTACGCATGAATAACAGTCCTGTTTACACTGCAGGCACAATCCTGCTGCATTCCATTGTTATCGTGGAGCAATTCAGCATTATTCTACACAGTCAGCTATGGCAGTGGCATTTTGCTGTTTATTTTTAAAACAGGAATCAAAATTAATACAAATGGCTCTATATTGTATCAGCACAGTCACTTTATTTTCCACTTTTCGAAATTTTAAAGAAGTAGTCACTTCATTCACAGCATACGTTCATTTTGATAACAAATAAAACTTATTTACACTTATCTCCAATGTTCCTTCTAAGCTGAGCACCTGCGCAATCGTGCACTGCTTGCACACTCTCAGCACACAAAAAAAATTGATGCAGCGGATAAAATAAAATTCCCCATAAGCGTATTAATTAATATCTAATATTAGACCCAATCCAATCTATTCAATTCGACTAATAGTGTGTTTTTCTGTACCATTTTTTAATGTAACACAGTGAATGACAGGCGCGAGGCCCCCTAGTGGCGCGAGGCCCTGTGACGGCTGTAGCTACCATGAGGATGAGCATTTTCATGGGCCACCAACAAGATTTTCAGTGGCCACATTTGGCAGCCACTGAACAAAAGCTGTTCGAGGCAACACTCTGCAGATCGTCATCAGGTTGTATTACGCAGGTCATTGTCACCTGAATGCTTTCTGCATGTCACTTTCAGTGTTTGACGGTGTGTGCAGCTCAATATTTTAAGGTTGAACGTCCCCCCAGTCCTTCTCATATATCTCGTGTTGCTTGAATTGGGGGAGATGGGTGGGGGGGGGGCAGGGGGGGGGTCTGTGCACGTCTATGACAAGTCTACCAATCAGATTGATCCTTGATGTTATACACACAGTTGAGTCTTGTTCGAGTACACACAACGGGCAGTGCTGTCTGCTTCCCTCTTTGGACTGCCTGATTAGGTATCAGTGTGTCATTGCAGACTTAACAGTGAGGTTGGAAGGTGACGCGATATTAATATACTGTAAGAGTGTGTCTTGAGACAGAAGCTCCAGTGCTGAAAATTAATCCCTCTCCGACCTTTGGGACAGGCCTTTCACTGTGGTTGTTGAAAACCAGAAAATGTAATCATGATGATGCCTGTTCATTGTGGCTGCCTCATTTTAAAGGACACATATTATGTAAATATTATTTATGGTGGACATGAGCACCACAAACAGAATAGCCCGCATAGCTTAGATATTTATCTATTATTGATCTGCAGTTCAATCTTGAACTCCTAATTTTGTGTGGTGATGAGGAACTATTGAAAAACTGACATCACTCCCCCAAAAAATCATCTGGTCAGCATTCACTCCTTTTATTATTTTCTTCAGGTGCACTGACTCATCGTACTTCAGAGTCAGAATGGTATCTTGATTGCTTGTGAACTAAATGCTGAATATATTTCAGTTGCCATGCCAATCTATTTGTCTTGATTTGAATTAGTGTATGAACTGAATGGATATGATTGATTTAATTTTGATTGACGGGTATTTACTATAGCTGATCCTTTTCAAGCACCAATGAAATCGAGAAATGTGAAAGGTGCATTCACTGGAAATTACATGTATAATATGTTTATATTTCAAAACAAAGTTGGAGTAAGATTTTTAGCAACCCTGTGAAGCTTCAGTGAATGCACGTCTGCCATTGTTTTAGTTCTACTTAGATCCGGCAAAAGTTTGGAATAATTTTAGTCAAAGTATTGCCATTGGGTGCGGTGCATGACCACTGAACCAAGCGGTGGTGCACAGCAGCCGCCGCTAGACGGCAGCAGCGGTCACGCGTTCAGTTTTACATTCCGGAAATTGAGACACGAGTGGAACCAAACATTCTACACCGGCTCCGTCTCTTTGTCCATTCGCCTCCCCGCTGAAGCAACATCTCAGCCACACCATGGCCAATGTCGTCGATACTAAACTATACGACATTCTTGGAGTGTCTCCATCCGCAACTGAAAACGAACTTAAGAAGGTAAAAGACGGAGGACAACGAGGCATACTACAGACTCAAACCATGTTTGTTGTTCGATGGTCAAAATGTTTGAATTCGCATCAGTCAGGAAATGCGGTGCTAATGCTAGCAGTGGAACTGGGTGGTTTGCTAATGTAGCAAGGCAACCGGCCTGGATGTTCATACGTCTTCGTTGTTTACGGCCATATACTGCGTGAAAGTCATGTAATTTAAGCTACCTTAGTGCGACTCGCCCCTTAGTTCGATCTCTTTTATAACAAGTTAGTTTTACGTAGTTACCCTTCGCTAGCTGAGGGAGGTGGACTTAATTCGAGCATTACCTTACGTTATTTTTTTCTCCGGTGTGTGTCGCAGTATTGGCCCACATTAAACCGGGCGATTGTTCATGCAGCAAGGTTAACTTAACGTACGAATAGTGTGGAAATTATGTGAATAAAAGATTGAGATTTGGACTATCGCTGACTACCTTCTTACCCATCGCCTCGAGGATGTGACCTAAACGCTTGTCAGCCAATAATTCTTATTGATGCCGTCGTACCTCCATTGTTATACATACATATACCACAAGTGTTTATTTCATGTCATATAAGCCTCAGAGCTGGGTTTCTGATCTAGCTGGTCGAATTTGTTCATAAGATTGTAGATATAATAGCCAGGCGTACAGCGTGAGCACGTTTTCTGAAGCAATGGTAAAGGAGTCAGACATTTTGATCCGCCTTTCTTTTTGCGATTTCTTCCCGTAATAAAGCGGCCAATCACACGTACCTCCGTTTACCTATAACACCACCTAGCTGAAGGTGAACGGTGTGTTGTCACGGGCTGGACGTCTGTGACGGGAATCCGTCGGTGTGGCACGTGTTGTCGCGGAACCAGCAGCTCAGTCTCGTTTTTCGGTGTTCCATTATGGTGGCGATGAAACGGTTAAAGTCCCTCTGTTTGTGCTGCAGGCATACCGAAAACTGGCAAAGGAGTACCATCCCGACAAGAACCCAAATGCTGGTGACAAGGTAAGAGCTGTGACGGGATCAGAGGTGTCCATTAGTCCTGCCCTTGAATCCAGTGACTTATTGCTGTTACATCACCAATTCCTCTACTATTTGTACACCATGCCAGGGTCGCACACACATTCAGAAATGGCTCCGATTTCAGTGTCAGGGAGACGTAGACTGCTCGGGTCTGGAGTTAACACTGAAAACCTTGAGATGGGGATGATGACCTCAGGCCTGTTCTTGGAAGCTGGATTAACCTACCTGGGCTGAATTCGTTGCAGTAGGTTCACCACTCACTGAACATGTGCACATGCAGCCATCTTGATTGGGAACCTCAGTCCTTCTTGCTGTCAGCCTACACAGAGACGGAGTTGTATTTGTATGTTACACTTATTTTACATAGACACACGCAAGGAACTGATGTAAAAGAAGAATGTGTGCCATGTTTGGAACTGAGATTGACCACAAATGTCAGTCACTGTGTACTTTATTTGGCACATTGTTTTTCCTCCAGTGCGCATTCAGTGTTTGCTGTGCCAATAATGCAGACGCTGAATGCCCACTCTCATCTGGTTTGGTCTGCCGTGATTTCAACGCAAGCGTTGAAGAAAATCCCGCTGCTTGTGTATGCTAGCGTTATCGGAACAGCAGACTCTTGAACGCACCCTCTCAGCTGGTGACGTCTGC
>JAUESF010000001.1:73300-86602 GCA_032274765.1 Malacoctenus tetranemus | reverse complement strand
TTCAGAGTGTTGTTCAGCATGGGGGTGAGTAGAAAATGAAGGTACATCATTGTTTGGGTGTACTATTCCTTTAAGATATTTTCTGTTCCCATTACTCAGCCCTTTTCTTGCGACAGTGGTCAGAATGGTTAGTTTAATTTGTGTGAAGAAATGACAACTGGTGGGTTTTTTTTGTGTTTTTTTTTTAAAATAATGCTTTTGTACATGCAAAATTGTAGGATGAAGATGATTGTGGGGATAAGACGTTCTTGCAAGTGGTACATGGATAACCTGCTGGTGTTTGTAAAGCAGTGTTGCTCATATTTTTGAGCTCATCAGAGGACAGACCATCCATGACTGACACGTAGAGGCATGCAGGTCATAACATGGAGCCACAGTGAACACCACCCTCTGCTCTGAAGCAGTCATGCCTTGAAATCTTGCTGTTACTGTAATCCTTTGGCCTTGGAACTTTTAGGATTTTTGGAATGCAAGTAATGTGTTCTATGTGAAGCCTTGTGTTTCTTTAGCTCTCAGCAGTAATGACTTTAGCTACTTCTTTCATGATAATATCCACAAAATTAGAGATAGAATCAAATTGTCAATCGCCACAAGTGCCACAGAGCTCTTGGGGCTGTCTGTTGCAGAGGCTTCTGCAATGAAGACTTCTGGAAGTCCTGTTTTACCATTAGAAAGCTTTCGTCTTATAAATGCTTCTGAGTTACCATCACTCGTTGCTGCTTCAAAAACCTACAACATGCTTACTGGATCCAATTCCCACTAAGTTGCTCAAAGACATGTTTCCAATAATTGTCTCATCATTGCTTGAGCCCGTAGTTAAGGACAGGTTATGTCCCTAATTACGGGCTTTGTCCCATGGACTTAGGTTGCTGTTATTAAACCGCTTCTTAAAAAACCAACTCTCTATTCAAGTGTTCTGGCCAATTCCAGGCCGAATCTACCTTTCATTTCTAAAGTTCTTGAAAGGATTGTTGTAAGCCAGGTGTGTGAACACTTACACTCAAACACTTTATTTGAGGTCTTTCAGTCTGGCTTCAGAGCCCATCACAGAACAGAGACAGCTCTGGTCAGAGTGACAAATGATCTCCTTGTAGCTTCAGATAAAGGACTTGTTTCAGTTCTTGTCATGTCAGATCTCAGTGCTGAATTTGATACCATTGACCATAGAATCTTACTGCATAGGTTGCAGCATCTCGTTGGTACAAGGGGAACAGCACTGAACCGGTTTAAGTCCTACCTATCAGATAGACTCCATTTTGTTCACATTAATGATGACTCTTCACCTTACACCAGCGTAGGCCTGGGACGATAATCAATAAATCAATTATTCGCACGATAAATGAAAATGAACTCGATCATTTTTCTGGCCTTGATCTATCGCCCTGTCCATGCGCGCATTTGCCTCTCATCTCTCGCCTCCAAACACGTCAGATGACAAGAGGGTTCACTCTGCATCGGTCTCAGCACCTGGATGCGTTTGTGGCTTAGCGGGATGAAATAAGGGGAGTGAAGCATCTTGTCAGTCATACAGGATCTTTGTTTCTGTGGGAGGAAAGAGGCCACTCACGGCAAATTTAGCCACAGGAGGAGAATGGAAAAACTTATAGCAAAGCCTAATGCTACAGCGCCAGTGTGGGAATATTTCGACTTGAAGCCTAAAGAGAGAGGTGGGATTAAAAACACAGACAGGCCAGTTTGCAAACTCTGTTCGAAAATTCTTGTGATTAAAAAACCGAAATAGGACAAACTTGCATGCCCACCTCAAACACAATCATCCGTTGGAGTTTTCCCAGCTGAGGAAAAAACTGCACCCCGCACCGCAGAGTCTTCGGCCCGACAGTCAACGCTAAATGAAGCGTTTGGTCGACAAAACAAACACAGTCGTTGGTGTTCCTTGCTTGGAATCTGCCAAACTAAAGTAGTTACACATTTGCATATGGTCTGTTAAGATATAGGCCATTATATTTATTGTTTTGGAGAGCCAGGGTCTATTATGTTTGGTGCATTATTTTCTATCAGAGACTGAGAGTCCACTTTTCTTTTTTTATTATTATTGTGTGTTTTATTTCTTTTAAAAGTTCTGGACATTCCAATGTTAAATAAAGATTGAATTTTTGTATATAAAAGGGTTTACTTGCATTATAATGATATATTAACATTACATAAGTGGTTATTTTGGTCTCAATAATGTTGACAATAATATCGTTTATCGTCAATAACGTGTGGGGAATATATCGTCCACCAAAATTTGTTGTCGTCCCAGGCCTACACCAGTGCCATTTATGTAGTTCCACAGGGCTCCGTATTAGGACCCATACTTTTCACACTATACATGCACCCTGTTGGACACATTATGACAAAGCACTCCATTAACTTTGCATTTAATTTGCATTTAACATTTAATTTTTTGCAGATGACACACAGATGTACTTATTGCTAAAACCTAATGACACGAATCAGCTTCTCAGATTTGAAGCTAGTCTTAAAGATTTAAAAGCCTAGATGGGTCACAACTTTCTCCCACTCAACTCTGACGGAACAGAAGTTATAGTTTTTGGTCCAATAACTGCAAGTGACATACTGTCAGAAAAGATGATCACATTGGGTGCATTGCTTTAGGCTCTCAAAGTGAAAAACCTAGGAGTCATATTTTATCAGAACTTGTGCTTCGATTTGCATATTACACAGGTCTGCAGGACCACTTTTTTTCATTTTCGTAACAGAAAAATCAGAAGCATGCTCACTCAGAGTGATGCCGAAAAATTAGTTCATGCATTTGTCACATCCAGATTAGATTGTTGTAACTCTTTGTTATCAGGATGTGCAAAATACTCGTGAAAGAGTCTACAGCTGATTCAAAATGCAGCAGCAAGAGTCCTGACAGGAACCAACAGGAGAGATTACATTTCTCCAATATAGTTTTCTCTTCACTGACTTCCAGTGAAATTTAGAGTAGAATTTAAGATCCTTCTCTTAACCTATAAAGCTTTAAACAACCAAGCCCCCTCATATCTTGAGGAGCTGTTTGTGTCATGTCATCCCAGCAGAACTCTTTGTTCACAAAGTGCTGGACTATTGGAAGTTCTTAGAATGTCTAAAAGTAGAATGGCAGCCAGAACTTTCAGTTATCAGGCTCCACTGCTATGGAACAAACTTACAATAGCAGTTCGATAAGCGAGCACAGCCTCTGCATTCAGGACAGTCTGAAAACTTTTCTATTTCGCAAAGCTTATAATTAACCTGTGGCACTCTACTGCATGTCACTAACCCCATGTGTCTCCCCTGTAGTTCGCCCTCTGTCCGTTTTGTATCTCCCTTTCTGTAGGTTCTCTGCCGCGATCGGAAACTGATATGCAGTACTTCCTGCCTTCAGCAAGACTGCTGCATGCGGATTGACTACCCTAACCAATGCCAACTTCTTTGTCTGGTTAAACTATTCTTCACTTTCCGTTCACTAACCCCAACCGGTGAAGGCAGTAAGCTGCCACCTCTGAGTCTGGTCCTGCTGGAGGTTTCTTCCTGTTAAAAGAGAGTTTTTCTCTCCACTGTCTCTTTTCACTTGCTCATGTGGATTTATTGGGTTTCTTCATTATTCATGTGTAGCGCCATGAGACAACTTTATAAATGACGCTTTATAAATAAAATTGAATTGTAGTAATAAAACAGCCACCCATGCTAATTAGATAGTCCTTTGCAAAACTGTGCCCTCTCACCCTTCAAATTATTGAATTCAGTATGAGCATCAGCTGTTATTACACAATTTAAGAAATGGTTCAGTTGTGTTCAGGTGAGGAGTTCTGCTACTCGGGAGGAGCTCAAAGTAGAACCGCTGCTCCTCCGCATCGAGAGGAGCCAGCTGAGGTGGCTCAGGCATCGGTGTAGGATGCCTCCTGGTCGCCTCCCTCGGGAGGTGTTCCAGGCATGCCCCATTGGGAGGAGGCCCCAGGGAAGACCCAGGACACGCTGGAGAGACCACATCACCCGGCTGGCCTGGGAACGCCTTGGGGTCCCCCCAGAGGAGCTGGGGGTGGTGGCCGGGGACAGGGAAGTCTGGGAGTCTCTGCTGAGACTGCTGCCCCCACGACCCGGCTCCGGATAAGCGGGAGACGATGGATGGTTCAGTTGTTTCTGTAAACTTCAACATGGATTATCAATAGGCCTCTGGGATTTCTGTTTTTTTGTCAGGGTTTTGTCTGAAAGCAGTTTTATTTCTTGCTTCAAAAGTGTTCTGTGTTTTCTGTGCATCATTGCAACTCATCCAAATAGCAGGAACTCCTTTTCTTTCTGCAACACAGATATTGGTCTCCATCAGGATAATCACATTAAAAGCAAAATCATAGCATTTAAGGTAGTTTGATTTAAAAACTCATCTAACACAAAAGGAAACTGAAGAGCATCCTTGTCTTAATATTGTCTTTTCTTTTCTTCCAAGGTAGCTTGTTCTAAACATTACAATTTGATTTTCAGAGTTCTCTCCCCTCAGTATTGCCACAGACCTCCTGCAGCTCCTCTTAATGTTGGCATTCGCAACTAAATGAAAAGTATCACTATGAAAAGCACAAAGGATTAGTGGTTTATTTGTCATTTCCTAAATAACAGAGTACCACTTTTTACTCTAGGAGGAATTGTTGTCAACAGCAAAATGGCAACTTTTTAATTTTTTAACTTTCAATTGATTCATTGTGAAAAAGTACTTTGTTCTTGCTGTCTGAATCCTCTGTAACATGCAGGGTTCAAGATGCCAGAAAGTCAGAGGTGAAAAGTGTCTCAGATTTAGTTCTCTGCCTATCACCTTATGTAGAATATCATCTTGAACTGCTAGTCAGGATAAACTTCTATCCAGTTCTTTGAGGGACATTCGTGTATACTTAAAGTTGTTGAAGCCTGTTTGTGTTTCAGGGTATCTCCTGCTGCTATCCATGCTATACATCACAGCATGACAACGCGACACCATTTACTGACTTGTAGCATTTGTATTGCTTCTGTTTGCCTTTGTGGACCGAACAGTCGCTCAATTTTTTTTTTTAAAGAAACAAAGCATTTCTAGCAGCTCTATTGTTACAAGCTGAACATTTCTCTCCTTTGTTTCAATTTTAACAAGAGTTGTCACATTTTTTGGGCCATTGAACCTGAAGTGGGCTCGTCATTATTGGTGGCAACATTAGCCTCCTAAGCAAACCAGCTCTGAAAATAAAACTTTACATTGTGTTGCATGCACAGCAAGACCGTGTAAGGCATGAACTGAGATCTGGAATAAAGCAGTAATTAAGGAACATTTAAAAATCAACATTAATTAATGACCAACAAGGGGTGAGACAGCAGCGAGTTGTCCCGCTTCACAATTGGAGCAGTGGCATCCAATACAACTGGTAAGGAGGTTCATGCAGTTATTATTCAGAGTTGATGTGACATTTGTGTTTTTCTCGTTTTTCCATCTCCTGACTTGTAGTTCAAAGAAATCAGCTTTGCCTACGAGGTGCTAACTAACCCTGAAAAGAAGGAGCTTTACGATCGCTATGGAGAACAAGGCTTGCGAGAGGGAGGTGGAGGTGGCCCTGGAATGGATGACATTTTCTCCCACATCTTTGGAGGAGGACTCTTTAGCTTCATGGGCGGACAGGGGAGTCGCTCCAGGAATGGGGGCCGAAGGAGAGGAGAGGACATGGTTCACCCTCTCAAGTAAAGCCACACACACGCACACACGTATATCACTCGAACTTTATAAATGGGAACTGTAAGAAGTTGATTTTACTTATTATTCACAAATGTACTGCTCACTCATCTGTCGTGCGTCGTATTATTTTGTAAATGTCCCTTTTTTCAGGGTGTCACTGGAGGACCTTTACAATGGAAAAACAACCAAACTACAGCTCTCCAAGAATGTACTGTGTAGCACTTGTAATGGGTAAGTCACAAATCAACTGTGGCGTCTCCATTTCTAATGTGTTGCTGTGCTTCTATTGTGTTCTGTTCTGGAAACAAAAAAAAGGGGTTTGTGAATACAGACAGGGAGGTAAGACCGGTGCTGTGCAGAAGTGTACAGCATGTCGGGGACGTGGCATGCGCATCATGATCCGACAGCTGGCCCCTGGAATGGTCCAACAGATGCAGTCCGTCTGCACTGACTGTAATGGAGAAGGTGAGAGATTGCCCGGTGAAGAGAAGAGCACCCCATGCGGTGTATTGTTGTCATTAGGCTCGCCCCAAATTCACAAACCATCACTATCACCTGTATCACAAGCAATCACCTGTTGTCACCCACCTCAGGTGAAGTCATCAGCGAGAAGGACCGCTGTAAAAAATGTGAGGGCAAGAAGGTGGTGAAAGAGGTCAAGATCCTGGAGGTGCACGTGGACAAAGGCATGAAGCACGGCCAGAAGATCACCTTTGGAGGGGAAGCTGACCAGGCACCTGGCGTTGAGCCTGGAGACATAGTTCTTGTTCTGCAGGAGAAAGAGCATGAGGTAGGTGGAGGCCCGGACAGTCCATTCATGCTAATTAATCACAAAGTCACACAACTCACTTTTTGTGACTGAATTGTCTTTAAGTGTCTTTTGTTTAAAAACTGGCTAAAAACGAAGTGTTAGGTCTCAGCAGAACCCTTCTCATAGCCCACTGAGACCCAACCAGTACACTCAAACAGGCAATCTAAGATGAACTCGCACTCTTTCCAAGTTGATTAAAAACTCTTTGTATCTCTGTCTAAAAGGCCTTGGGTGTGTTAATGGACCTGAATGTATGCTGGCATGTTGAAGCTTTAACTTTCCAAACAAAGGGATTTTTACGTAGTTTGGAAAACGCTGGTTTGAGCAGTGAGTGAGTTACCGAAGTGTCTGTGACTGCTGTCGGTCCAACTGTTGGTACTTAACAGCTCTCCACAAGCTGAGTGCTCCCAGCCAGCTTGTCCTGAGAGCAGTCCAAAAGGCACTTTACCTGTGAGAACTCGTTTATGGTTCCATAGCCACAAGGTTGGGGTTAGTTTCATGATCTCCTCACTTAAAGCTGACGTGCACCTGATGCAACACATGAGTCAAATGGCTTGTTTGAATAGCTTGACCTTCTTGGGAGTTTCTTGTTGGATTGTCTAAGAATGTGGTTCGATAAAATGTGCTGTACTTTATAGAATCGAAAAAACTGTATGCATTTATATGGGAAAATATGAGCAGGGTTTTTTGTGTTATTAGGTTGTCCTTGATTATACACGGTTCAAAAATCTAAAGGTCAAACTTCTAAACACACCCAGCGCTTCAGACTATTTTTCTTTTGCTATCCAGTGGAAAGAGATCACCACAGAAGTTAATTAGTTGCTCCTTGCAATACACTGACATGCCACCTTGGGCCACTCGCATCAATTTCAGAGTAATGGTGCCTCCTGGCCTTTATTATTTTAACAATGTTTGGAAGGACAGCTTCACCTCTGTAGGACATCTAGTATTGTATGCCTTTCTTGGTTTGAAGTGGCCCCATTCAGTGACTCACCAAAGCTGTGATAATTGGTAGTATTTGAAATGGTAAAATTTCTGGATAGCATAATCTAATGGTGAAAAACAAACCACAATGTGAACTCAGGGTTGCTCAGTATCAAACAAGCAGACCCGAGACCTTGATAATAAAGCAAGTTGACTTTTTTTTCACATTAAAAAGTTTGTATTGTTGAACCACCTTTGTCTCTCCTTTGTAGACGTTCCGGCGAGATGGAAACGACATCTTCATCACTCACAAGATTGGCCTTGTGGAGGCTTTGTGTGGCTTCCAGTTCATGCTCAAACACTTGGATGGAAGACAGATTGTTGTGAAGTATCCTGCTGGCAAAGTGATCGAACCAGGTGAGCACTCGTCGGCCCTCTGCTCACTCTGTCCACTAACCTGGAGCTCTCAATCACAAACGAAATTTAGGAACTGTTTTCTGCCATGAAGTTCCTGCATGTATCATGTCTGAAGTAGAAGCTTTTTAACATGTGGAAGACTTTTGTAAATGGTCAAACTTGGCTGTAAAATGACATTTCTAAAGAGGGATTTGGAGTCAACTTTACCTGTAACCAATGTCGCTCTTGCTCAGGTTCTGTGAGGGTGGTGCGAGGAGAGGGTATGCCACAGTACCGAAACCCCTTCGAGAAAGGAGACCTCTATGTCAAGTTTGATGTCCAGTTTCCTGAAAACAACTGGATCAGCCCTGAGAAGCTGGTGGTATGACATTTTACTCCTCATGATATTGATATTTACATATATATATCTAAAAACATGGGCATGCACAGTGTGTGCTTTCCAACTGCAGTTCAACTCAAATTCTCATAATAACCGAAATATGATTCAAAACTAAGTAACAGAACACTATAGCAGCTTTAATTTGAACAATATCAATATTATAGATGACCGTTTCAGAATGAAAACAAGTGGCTGCATACAGCTTAAAGGGGGAACACACTGGGAGGTGTTTTGCAACTGATACCTTTTAAAAGACTCAGCAATTTCGTGATTTGAAGGGTCTATGTGTTTGGCCTATTACATTTGGCCATCACAAAAACATATTAGAAATATAAATTGTCATTTTACAAGCCATTGAAAAGTTCCATCTTTTACTTAACACAATGGGCTTAACCCTCTAAGCGCCAAAGTCGCAATGTTGCGACAAGCAACATCGCTGAATAAAACAGCCTGTATCTCTAAATGTGGGGCCGAATCTTGTTCATGCTTTTCACCAGAAGATAGCGGACATGTGTGCCTTTAATCTGAGCAGACTTTCAGGGTGTGGTTATATTCAAAGTTTTAGAGTAAAAAGAGTTTGAAAAACACGCTCCGGCGCAGAGACGCGGCAGCAAAGCTGTGCTCGGAGCGCAGAGCGGAGTGAAAGAGTGTTTTTTCACTCACTCACGATGCCGAGAGGCCGGTTTGCCATAGACGAAGTACTTCATGAGGTACTGGCTGACTCCGATTCCGAGAAGGAGTACACGCAGTTGTCCAGTGAAGCAGAAACTGACGTTTATAGTGACGGCGAGTGCGCGCGCCATAGCGCACAAAGATAGCAAATGCTTCACCTAAACGCGGCCTCGGTGGAAGCATTCTGCGAGCGCCAAGCAGGGGACGTGGTCGGGGTGGTGGGGGGCTCATAACACCGCAAATATCGATGATTGTAGCGGGGATGAAAACAACTGCATTGTCGTGAGAGAAGCCACTGGAAAAAACACACCGCGAATAGCGCCAGAGGTGCCATTCACTGGCGCTCCGTAAATCACGTCGGTGATAAGGACGACGATAGCTTTGGCAAAGTGATGGCGAGAAACAGATTTGAAAACATTCTTTCTTTCCTTCACTTTGTAAATAATGACCTCATTGAGAGGGACCAGCCAGGTCATGATATACTCTTCAAAGTGCGTCCCATAGTTGATTTGATCATTCCTCGTTTTGCTGCTGTGTATGGTCCACTCAAGGCACTTTCCTTGGATGAAATGACTTTTGCATTCAGGGGAAGGTCAACATTGAAATTGTACAACCCCCCCAAAAACCTGACAATATGGCTATGAAGCATTTGTCTTGAGTGAGGCAGCTCAGGTTATGAATCAGAGTGGTGCATCTACAATGCCAAAACGAACGTCCAGTTTGTGGTGTCTCTTCAGATCGCACCCGCCCGAAAGGCCGTCGACAGACACAGCTCAGATGCTGTCAGTGTGGAGTAGGTCTTTGTGGTACCTTTCATTGCAAGGCACGGCACACAGTGAAAAACTACAAGCAGTGCCATCTTGATCATTGAAGGTTGAATTTACAATTCCATCTGGCCGCCGACCAGTGCTAAAAGATTATACAAACTGGATCAGTGAATTTATTTCCATCCCAAATTTCGTTTAATACTAAAGATAACGGTGATAATGGTTTTGTCAGAGTGATGGCGAGAAACTGATTTGAAAACATTCTTTCTTTCCTTCCTTGTAAATACTGGTGACCGCATTGAGATGGGCCAGCCAGGTCATGATGGGCTCTTCAAAGTGCGGCTCCTAATTGATTTGATCATTCCTCGTTTTGCTGCTGTGTATGGTCCACTCAAGGAACTTTCCTTGGATGAAATGACTTTTGTATTCAGAGGAAGGTCAACATTGAAACTGTACAACCCCAAAAAAAACTGACAATATGGCTATGAAGCATTTGTCTTGAGCGAAGCCAGCTCAGGTTATGTATTAGAGTGGTGCATCTACAATGGCGAAACAAACGTCCAGATTATGTTGCCTTTTCAGATCACACCTGCCCAAAAGGCGGTCGACAGACACAGTTCAGGTGCCGTCAGTGTGGTGTAGGTCTTTCTGCTGTGTCTTGTCTCTATCAATGAAAGATACAGCACACTGTGAAAAACTATAAGCAGTGCCATCATGCCTTTATCTCAAAATATTTTTAAGTTGGAGCCTTTTGAAACCTTGATGTTAAATTTAACATTTTCCAATATGACCGCCCCTTGTGATGTCATAATATGCAAATTAGATGAATATTTTCACTCCCATCATAGACTTGTAGTCATACAGAACAATTTTCTCATTGACAGTGTACCTTTATCTCAAACTACTTTTAAGTTATAGCCTTTTGAAATCTCTTGCAGAATTGTACATTTTCTTGAAAAACTCTAGCGCCTAAAGGGTTAAATCAATGCAGCCTTCAAAATACACGTTTTTGGTCTAAGCTCTCTTTTTGGTGCTGTGGGACAGGCCAGGTACCCACAAATATGTTCAAAAGGAAGAGAGTTTTGCATAGTAGGTCTCACTCAAACAGTTTTGTTACAACACATTAATTTGTGATGTACTTTTATTTCATTTTTTCACCCTCGCAGGAGCTGGAGGACATGCTGCCCTCGCGGTCCGAGCCACCCATCATCACGAGCGACACAGAGGAGGTTGACCTGCAGGACTACGACAACAGCCAGAGCTCATCATCAGGCAGCCGCAGAGAGGCATACAACGACAGCTCTGACGAGGAGGGGGGCCACCACGGGCCGGGGGTGCAGTGTGCCCACCAGTAATCTCATCCCCTCACGGCGCAAAAATACACACAAATGTAATTACATTCGATCTGGATGGTAAACATGCAAGGTTTGTTAAGCGTATTCATCTGGCCAGCTCCTCAGACACACATTCAGTCAGGGTCGTATTGGAGACAAATGAACAGATGCTTGAATCTTTCGGCTGTTTGTCTGAGGAGTCCTTGGTTGGGTAGCATCAACCTCAAAACACTGTAACACAACCTCATATCTCAACTCATATTCAACACTTCAAACATCAGCTTCATGTTGGAGTGAAAGAGTGTTTTGTTTTGAGTGTGTGACCAACTTTCTGATTTCATAGTCTTCGTATAATTTAATTTAAGAGAAAAACTGAACTTGTATACAGAGATGAGCTGAATAGTGTGACGTGCTGATCCTCAGACTGATGTATCCATGGGCTCATCACCGCACAGCATCATTTGTAGAATTGTTTCTGATTTTTACAGCTTTTCTTTTTCTCCTTTTTGTAGGTTTTTACTTATTCTATTTTTCCTTTATATTTGAATTCCAACCCAAAATAGGCTATTGTGTATATCATTGGAGTGGTTGTTGGCAAGCTTCATCAGCAGCTGTACGTGATTTTTAAAAAAAAAAAAAAAAAAAAAAAAAAGAGCAGCATAAGTTAAAAGAGAAAAAGCTAAAGCTGTAACTGTGCCGAGAACATCTGCATGTATAAAGCTTTGCACAAATCAAACATCAAGTAAAGCAACCCACTTCTTATGAAATGTATATGAAGTTGTCAATTAAATTGTTGAATTATCATCACCTGTTTGCCTCCTCCTTTATTCCTTGAAATAGAGAATCTATCCTCAACATGTTTTGCTCTCGTAATGATAAATGTAAGGTTTTATTTGTTTTGGGTTGACTGTGTTTCCAAGATTTGGGGAAATGTGCACAAATATCTCAAGAAAGCCTGAAACTAAAGACATACACAAGACTTTTTCATAAAACCCTTAAAATTATGCTACAATGTTCAGATAGGAAAAGCAAAACTTGCAGAACCTTTTTACATTGAGGTGAAACATGAAAAATCATTTGTATGATTTAGAGCACATTCACATTTTGGGTCAGAGCTTGAAGAGATAATGAGTACAATGTCCATAGCTGAAAGCTTCTCCATTTATTTGGCAGCTTTGCATAAGCCTTGCGAGTGGTAAAGTGGGTTGACATAATATTCAAAAGATGGATGAATTGGAGCAAAATGTCAAAATAAAATGTAGAGGCAAAAAACCTCTGATCAGGTTACCCAGAAGGCTTCGCTCCCCATAATGACTGTAGAGCATAATAAAAGAATTCAAATTATAACAGCTCCTTCCAACACCACAAATTGTGTCTCCACAAGGCCACAACTGATCCTCCTTGGCAAATGGCCAAATCATCTTAAACGCACTCAGAACTGAGTAAAGCATTTGGAAGGAGAAACTTGCTCTACTGAAGAGTTAAAGCTTGTTTCAGGTCAATTGAGCTCACAGCTGCTGTAAGAGAGCTTGAGCAAGTGTAGAATAGTGGAATCAATCCATTTGTTTCAGTGTAAGAATAGGAGACAATGTATTTTGAGTTGAGGCATCAAGAAAGCTTCCAGGCACTCGGGAACATTAGTTCTACTTATTTTTAACGTTACTAGTCATTGTGAAGTCAATGGGATGCAGGACTGAAGCAGGAAGGTCTTTTCAGTGAAATTCTCGTAAACACGCTCAGAAGGCTTGGTTAAACGTCAAGAACCTTGCTCTGCTGAAGAGTTCCATTTTGTTTCAACCTGATTCAGCTCACAATTGCTGTGGGACAGCTAGAGCAAGTGGAAAATTGTGGAGTCAATCAATTTGGTTCATTGAAAATGTCTCCAGACAAGGAAACTACATAATTTCAGTTGTGACACAAAGAAAGCTTCCAGACACTCAGGAACATTAGTTCTACTTGTTTTCAGCATGTTCAGTCATTATCAAGTCGAATGCATGGAGGACTGAAGCAGGAAGGTCTGTGGGAGTCAAATTGTCTTTACGCACGCAAAAATCTTATTTAAGCGTCAGGAAGAAGAATGTTGCTTTTCTCAAGATTCCCAGCTTGTTTCAACTTCATTCAGCTCAAAACTACTGTGGGACAGCTAGAGCAAGTGGGAATTTGTGGAATCAATCAATTCGGTTCATGGGAAATGTCTCCAAACAAGGAAAGTATGTATTTTCAGTCAAATTGTCTTAACGCACGCCTAACGCTTATTTAGGCGTCAGGAAGAAGAATGTTGCTTTTCTCAAGATTCCCAGCTTGTTTCAACTTCATTCAACTCA
>JAUESF010000001.1:28515-38515 GCA_032274765.1 Malacoctenus tetranemus | reverse complement strand
ACTTCTTTGTGTAAAGATGGAGGAGCAGTGCCACAAAAAGAGATTTTGCATCAGATCGCGTCAAAGTTTGTATCATCAGAGTGAGAATATCCTTGGTGTGCTGCTGTTTCGTATTACAGACAGAAATAAGTGAGCAGTGCTCTGAGCATGCGACAGTGTAGCTCAAAAGACTCCAACTCAATGTAGCGGTTGGACAGACATTCTTTTGAAGACAAGTTTGGTCTGTTGTCACGATATTAGATGGTTTGCTTTCATGTCTGCAATAAATACATGCTCTCGCTAGCTGCATTTACCGAAGCCATGGCGAAAGAGGAGACTCAAAAACACACCAAGCAAACCCAGAGTGTCGCCTCAGTATTTCCTCTTGGCCAGCACAACTATAAATGCTGGTCCTTTTCTCTCCTGTTGAAGCTCAGCCATTTTCTGGGGCATCACTTCTGTACTGACACCCTTGGACAAACGCACGGATGAGAAATTTGTTTGTCAGTAAGTTTCCTAGATGTCGATTGCCAAAGCACTGTCACCAGCTGGAGGCTGTTCCTCAGTTAAGACATTGAAGGATGATCAATGTGGCATAACTTTATGCAGAGGAAAACGTGAGTAATTACCAATTGTTAGACATTGAAAGTGATTCAATTGAGTAAAAAGGGAGCAAGTGTGTCTATAGGTGACAGTGACATTACTTAGGCTTCACACCAACTAGCCAATTGATCAATCGACAAATGTGTCTAAACAACACAGCCTCAGTTGAATAATATATATTTTCCAGTAGACTGTAATCCTTCCAACCCATTGTTGTGGAGTCAGAAGTAGAATTCCTGAGAGTACTCAGCATACAGGACGTCCTAAGTGACAGAGTGCTATTAAGCAGTTACCTGGTGAGGCTGAATGAATCAATGTTTTCATGAACAGAACAGACTTTAGTTTTTGCCTGATTCAGGGTTTCAGAAGCAATCACAGTTGGCTTGAAGCACAAGCAAAGCTTCTTGGCCAGGGACATTTGAACTGGACACAGGTCATACACAATATTTATACAAACATTACAATGAATGTTCAACATGACAAGAGGCTCATTGCACAAACATAGTGATGGCCCATCCATTCAGTTCAGCTCTTCGGCCATGGCCTCCAACTCTTTCTCAGCTTCTCTAATGCCAGAGAGGATTCTGGTCTCTACTGCAGACTGATAGATCTGACTGAGATTGACAGCAGAGAAGTTCAGAGTTCATTCCTCTGGCAGAGCTATAAACAGGCCACCAGTGGAGTTTGTGGGAGTTCTTCGACTCACCCTGGCTCCAACCCTCCCCTCCTCTCCTGCCCTCTACATTAGAACAATATTCTTTCAATCAGACTCCTGGGTCCAACAGAAGAGTGTTCAGCGTTTGGTGCCATATTTTATAACAAAGACCCTTTGATCTCCTTTCTGTTTATAGGCTAAGACTCAGAAAGGTCCACAAACATGCTCACACATGGACACACGCACACATCAAAACTCTAAATGTTGTCCATGAACTGCACCAAATTTGAGTCAGTAGTAGCAAACACGATAAATTAGAGGTGAAAACATAAATATTGCTGAGCCTCAGTGACACTCCCCCCCCTCACACACACACACAGACACACACACACACACACAACACACTCCCAGAGTGACTAACCACTCCGCTGTTAAAAAACAAACAAAAAAAACAGCTGTTAAATTAAGAATGATTTTGTACAAAGCAAAAGATCAGATAAAATACACTCATATCACTCCTGGATTGAAAGTGCATCACGGTTTGGAAGCCCCTCCTTTTCTGTCTCCAGACTAAGGTGAAGTCTATTTATGAAGCCACTAGATTCTTGGCAAGAAATGTGTCACCGTCATGGCGGGTGACACTCGGTTTCCTCTTTTTGTTTTGCCGTTCTTACTCAGGCCAATGAACATCCTCGGGTAGGCCACGGACTCGTAGGCATTGTAGTTGTTGGCGAGGAGGTTCTCTCTGAACTTGCACTCGTTATTGTAGTGGAGCTGAGGGAGAAAACAGAATGCATGAAAATGCTGATTGTCTGAATGCAGAGACATAACAAAAAGAGGTCGGGACATTTTACAAGGGAGAAATTTCAGTCTGAATTGTCCGTTGTGATAAATATCAAACAATTGCTTTAGTGTTCGACAGACACACTCTCAGCCTGACTTTACACAAAATATGAGATTGTGAAAGGATGAATGATGTCAGTTAGGCAGGACATAGGTCACCAGGCTTTATTGTTCCTTTTGATCAGCAGATATAGTTTGCGCGTTGGGAACAACCAGGGTCTGGCAGAGTGCATGTGGGCATTAATTCATTTCCCGCTGCTGTTGTAGGCTCTCAGGGGAACCAACTGCCTCCTCACTGTTGCCTGATATCTCAGACTTTGCCATTATCGCAGCTGTTATTCACATACCTAAGCCACGGCTGGTACAGATGGCAAAGTTTGGTGGCTCTGCCCCTGACCCTCCGATTTGTTTTTTTGAAACCTCTGTGACACCTTATAGTCAGAGAACACCTCACACGGCAGCTCCATCAGCTTTGGTGTTGGACTGTGGATCACAATGTGTGGCTGATCATGACAGCTTAACAAGTCAACTTTCACCTGTTACAGTCAGAAAGTGTTTTCATCTACTGATTGTGATTCTTTGGTACTATGTCTAACGGTAAACGAGAAAAAATACTTTGTGTAATACATGTTGTTTTTTGTGACCTAATTTAGGTTTCAACTTGTGAAAATAGAGCCAGGTTCAACCAACCTCCACCCTACTCTACTCTGATGAAGGGAACCTCCCAGGAACACATTTCTCTGTTTGATCCTATTTTGTTATTGTTGTTGTTGTTGTTGTTGTTGTTGTTGTTGTTATTCCTTGCCGTAGTTTTCAATCTAAAAATATGATGTGACTTTCAGAGTGACATTAGCTGCAACATTTTTCAATGACACTCTGGCCCAAAGTTTTGAAGAAAAGTTGAGAACAAATGTTGAGGAAGTGTTTGGTAGCTTCTGTTCAGCAGGCTGAGAAGTTGACATGTTTCAGCACTCGACAGCACAAGTCTGCCTGATCCACTCAAGCCTGTAAAACGTGTGAAAACTTGACATCACAGAGTTTACACGTGGGAAAGGCCACACTGATGATTGTATAGAAGATGCGATATACAAAGTCTAAATGATTTGCCTTGCTGCCTCAACCCAGGAGGTTACATTTTCACTGGTATGTTGGTTGATTGTTGGGTTGGTTGACGAGGCTGTCTGTTAACAGAATAACTCAAAAGGTTACGACGGATTTGGATGTCATTTGCATGCTCCACTCAACTGTTGATACAAAATGCAAAAAAAGTTTGTTTTTCAATTTTTGTTGTGAAACTGAAAGGTTAACCCTGCATTGCTGTATTAGCCAATCAGAGAGCTCACTGTTGCTACATGCTGTTGGGATGTGAAGTACAAGGAACTTAATCTTCACGCACCACTTTGTGAATTTATTGGTTAGAGCAAAACATAACCTGTGTCAGATGTAAATTGAACCACATCACAATAACAACTCACAGGTTCTTGGCAGAGGTATGCGCTCTCTCAAGTGCCCCTCTCGTTCAGGACTGGATATGTACTTGCAAACCGATGGTAAAGACAGCTTTTATGCTCACCTAATTCAGGTTTGTCACAGTACCTGGAACAGTCTGATGTTTGAGAACTTGCTCCAATGAGACTTTCAATTACATGTTGTTTCACTCTGCTCTTCCAGTGACAGTTTGCTCTATCAACCAGTTACTGGCAGTTCCAACACACAACACAAGCTGATTTTTGTAAATACACCGAGTTTTGGATGATGTCACTCACTGTTTGCAGCTCACCATCTACGTTCATTAGCTGCACAACAAAAAGTAAAATCTCAAGGTTTTTGTTAAAGCAGTCAATTTAGCAGTTGATATAGTTTAATCTCGTGTGACAAGCAGCATCATCCAACAAAATATCCTTGACACTAACGCCTTTGTTAACGAGGTGGCTGCATCATCAAATTACAAAATATGAGCCCGTTTTCAGGACCTTAAAGGATTTCTGGGATTAGATTTATAGGCTATGTTAACTCATCCTTTACATTTGCTCAGAGGAACTACGAGTCTGATTCTCCTCATCCTATTCATGGTCAACAATCACACATCATAGCGGCAGTGGGACAATTTCACATTCACAAATCCAGGACGCAGTTTGGCAAAGTTCATTCTGGATTAAACGCTTCTTCACCGTTATTCGAGATTTTGTTTCACTATAAACCACATTTTTTACATGTAGATGTAGTATGTAGATGTTCCTGAAGAAACAGCGTGCACATGCTCACCTACTATACTTCAGTCATAGTAATAAGTATTCTCTTTCAGCATGACCATGCAATGACTAATTACAATCTCTCACTCTCGCTTTGCTTGTCTGCTTGGGGCCACAGAGTCACTTTATGCTTCGTGCTGTTACAAGGAGCTGTACTTCCACATACAGCAGGTTGGTTCCTTGAAGAAACAGCAGCGGAGCACAAAGGACAGTGACTGGAAACTTAGCTTCCATGCCATAACACTGCTATTGGTCATGATCACTATCACCACTGGTTACGGTATTTGAATCTATCTGCCTGCCTCTGGCTCTTCACACATCAGGCCTCTACTTTTTTGCCCTTTGTCTGTGTCTCAACAATGAGGGAAACATTGTTAAAGATCAGTGGACGTTGTTGTTTGTTCACTCACAGATCCATAGAGTTTCCCTCGTCTGGTCATGGCCACAAAGAGTCCGCTGCGAATGCCCTGCAGAGTGACCACCCCTCTCTCCACTGGCGAAATCTGCAGGAGACCTTGAAGAAAGAAGGTAAACGTGTGATTGAGACGGGAATGCGGCGGCTTGACAGTCACACAGACAGGACAGGAAATGTCCCAACAGATCGAACATACGGGATTCCTCCCGAATCCACATGAAAAGCTTCACCAGTGTTTCAGTGGATCACAGAGTGGTGTTCTATGTAGGTCCCAGCCTATTTCCCAGACACATCTGAATATTCAGGAGACTCTAACCAGCATTAGAACTTGTAATGAAACACATTTTAAGGCTGTGAGGCAAATACAGGGGGGGGGGGTCCTCACCTGTTCATTCAGTCTTGACACTTAACACCTGTGTGTGTCTTTTGTTTCCGCTGTTTAGAAAAGTCTTGCAGTAATTTGAATTGTACATGGTGATCTTCGGAAACATGCCTTTCAAAATTGTCTCAAAACAGAGGCACAGAAACAATAAGAGCCTGACAGCCCTGTTATGCCTGCAGCTTCCCCCAATTTCCTACCATGACAGGGGACACCACAACATGCGGGCTCAACGCATTTTTAATCTTTAAGTCTGAGCTCCGGCGCTGGAGTTGATCGACACGGGGCTCTAACTTTAGGTGCTGGCTGGGATCGCGGCGGGCTCTGGTTACACGCGAGGTGGGGAGCACCGTCTCAGAAGAACGCCAGATGCTGCCCGCTGCTGATCAGTAATAATAATAATAATAATAATAATAATAATAATAATAATAATAATAATAATAATAATAAACGGAGTGAACTGCGTCTGATCCATGACCTAAGTCTCAGGTACCGCAAAGCTGGGATGAGATGCGGTGCGATGCTGTGATCATATGCAAGGCAGCGACAGAAGGTTTGACCACCGCACACTTGAATCATGCGTCCACCCTCTTTACTGGCACAACTTATAAAACGTCAACCTCATTCGTGGTGTTTTCGTTCATTTTTCCCACCCTACAAACCCTGTAGTGGGCGGTGGTCTAATAAACCAGTCCCTTGGGAATAAAGAATCAGTCGTTTAAATGTATGAAATAAATAACCCAACGTACTGTAACGATTTTCGTTGTGTATTCCCGTTATTCTACCGTCCGGTAACACCTGAATGTGAAAGCCGATCCCCACGTTGCAATAGAGGCGCCTCAACCTTTTAATGCCCAGGAGGTAGTCGCTTTCCCGGCTGAGTTCCTCCCGTTTCTCTCCCGGGATCCGCGCCAGGGACCGGGAGAAGAGGGCCTCCCAGCGCTCCACCGTCCGGTTCAAGCCAGGGGCGCACGCTGCCAGTCCCGTCACAAGGCCCACGACCAGGACAGTGCGGAGGGCCGCCAGAGAGCACATTCTGGGTCTGGCTCCGAAAACGGCTTCCCGGCGTCCGCCTCTCCACTGGAGCGGGGAGGGGAAAAAAAGCAGCAGCGCAGCAGCGAGGAGCGTGTGGAAGTTGCGCTCATTCCCAGACCGACAGGCGCGTTAGTTTCTGCTCCAGAGCGACATTGATCTGCACGGACACTGTGCAGCCATGCCTCTATATTTATACCTGCAGGCCTCATTACATCACAGACCACACTCAGAAGAAATCTACATACGATTTTCACAACCAATGCGCAACGGAGTTCAGAACTTTGGACAAAACGAATAATAGCTCATGTCTTATCACAGAACAAAGTCTGCAGTTTGATTAAAAAAAAAATAGATATAAATAAATAGATGAAGAAAAGCGTCATTCTAATGGACAAAAACTCTCTTTGTGTCGGACTTTCATTATCAGCTGCGGAATATCATAATTTATGTATGGGAGGATGTAAAATAGGAAACAGACAAGTTAACAGACATAGTGTAGAGACAGGAGACAGTGCTATAAATGAACAATAACAGGAAAAAACACAGGTCCAAAGCAACCAAATGAAAAAAAACCAGCTAACTTAAGACTGGAAGAGGGGAAATCATGTGGAGGGCCCTTATAGAAAACAATGGGGGGCCGAAATAGAGGGCTTTCAAATTGATAAGTATGCTGTCACCACTGGCCATGACTTCTGGCAGTTCTGAACACTTGTGTTTGTGAGCTGTTGTGTTGCCTTCACGCTGAACAAAATTCTGCACCTGGTTCAGTCTCGTCCTCCTGAAGCTCAGCCTAACATCATGTGAAGCATCACAGCTGTCTGATCAGTTTGTTCGGTCGTTTGAAATTAGCATCTGTTGTTGTTTGAACCTTTGCTGGCAGATTAAACGATTCTTCCCAGCTCGTCCTTTTTCACCTTCATTGATTCCTTACGACTGGCATGCCTGCTAAATGGATGTAGAGCAATAACATTTACCCTCTGGACAGACTTTCTCATTGTCTCTCTGTTGAAAGAGGAACAGTCTGCCCTGGCTTTGATCTCTGGGGTGGCTCCGTCCTGCTCCTCACTGACCACGCATGAAACCGTTTCTCACGTTCACATTTGGCTGATTCTCAGTGTACAACAATGTTGTTTCTTTGTATGCTGCAAAATGGCTCATTGAATACTGGATCTTAGAAAGTGTCCTGCAGTGTTGAGGCCCTTGTTTGATGACTCGGAAGCCTTCAAAATGTCTTGCATACCAGCATAAAGAGAGTCTCTAAGACCAAATTACCTTGGTGATGTTTGTCTCCAAGCAATAGCCCCTGGTCCAGGACTTCCTATGTTCACTCACACTTTAACAACCAAAGTGGCTGCTCCTCCTCCTCAAATTAGACACTCCTCAACCTCAGGGACCACTGGACTTCCACCACGAGAGATTGACCACTGCACCTGAACAACTAATGGACTTTTAAAGACGACTGGATTACCAGATGAGACTGCTGCACATTCAGAATGACCTTCTGAGAACATTAACTCGAGAACTGATGCAATGCTTGGCCTTCAGTGGGTTCTCAACTGAGGGGGTGCTTCATGGTCAGAATAACTCAAAGATCTCTGAGCTCACAGGATACGTAGTTGCATGCCATGTCTCCCAAATGGGATAGCTAGAATGCCAATCAAAGTAAATGAAAGCTGATGTACTGTGGTTCCACAGCGCCACCTAACATGCAGAGCCTATGTGCAACCAACAAGGCATCTGGACACCAGCAGAAAGAAACTGTTGAGTGTTGTAACTGACTGTAGTTCTCCAGTCTGTAAAGGCTGATGTGTTTCTGTGCAGTCGTGCAGAGAGTTGTCAGTGAGTCCAGCTTTATATTGTGTTTATGGTGCATTGAAAAAATTGTGCACCAAGGTCCAGGACCAGTTGAAAGTGGATATCCAGTTTTTTTGCTGCATCCACGAGGCTGCAAAACACACTTCCTTACATTTGTTATTATGCTATGGTGTGTTTCACTCAGGAAGGCAGAACCATTCAATATTCTCTGTGGTTCCGGTTCTAGCTCCTGGTTTTGACCTCAACCTAGTGGTTCCACCGGCTACGGTTTTGGGACTGGTTCTGGTTCCGCATCCCTGGTACATACAGAGCTGATCGAACAATAAAAGCAGAGCAGAAAAAACGGTACTACAATATGAACACGAGCGGGACACCAAGATAAATTATTTTACATATACTTCTTTATACTTTATACTTTCTTTATACTTTATACTTTCTTTATACTTATACTTCATTATTTTACTTCATATTCAGTCAGTCTTAGAGAATCAAAGCTTGATGCGCATATGTCTGTGGATAGTTCCTTATGGAACAAAAATATATGGCATTAGACTGAAAAATATATTGCCATAGAATGTGGCAGAATAGATGTATTTCAAATTATATGGCAATACATTTTTCAGTATACTGTACTATATAATTTGAAATACATCTATTCTGTTACATTTGGCTGGTTTTAATATATATATATATATATATATATATATAGTTTGGGCTTTTCCAGGCAATGAGTATCACTATGAGTGAGTGACAGAATGAAGTCATCAAATGCAGTCTTATATGTTATTAACATGGGAAATGATCACATTACTGTAGCTGTAGGGAATTGTACCGTGGTTTATTATTTCATTGGTAACCAACCTTCCTAGCCAGTTAATGGTACTGGTAAGGCTCCACAGTAATCGTCCCCGAAGACTCTTTTACCAGAGGCCACTGCTGGGCATTCCCCAATGAATATATCTATTTGAACAGTGACATTTTTAATTACACTCAATTACTTTCTTCAATGTTCTCTGGGCACAAGCATAAATCTGACACATTGCAAAGCTGCACTCAAAGCAGAGCAAACACTTTATACATCACGCAAAATTTTGTTGCTTACATAATATTGTTGAATCAGAAAGGCCACCAAAATTACAATATTGAGCAAGGAGACATTGAATTATTTCTTTACATTTCATTCAAAGCTGCATCAACTTTCAAAGGAAAGGATGAATTAATGCAGTTGCACATCTATATTGATGTGCTGACTTGAGCGGCAATGTTTTCACCACGTTGGTGATTCCCGGTCAAAAGAGCCTCTTTCAGAGCAAAAAAAGGCAGGAAGGTGTCCTGCTCCTTCCCCAAACATGAAGGTTTGGTGGGCTTAGCAGGGCATCATAGGCAGCTTGTACCAGGAAACAGACTCAGATGAATTCAGCCTGCAAGTTTTCCTGGGAGTAATCCTGCAATGCAGCGTCCTCTCCTACCTTGTCCACAATCCCTGCTTCCAGAGACCCACCACCCTGCCCTACTTCCTTAACACCTGTTTGGACATCTTACCAGAGTAAATGATGTCAGTCCTCTCCATGGGGCCTGGCTGACTAAAGTCTTTAGGAGCTTACTTTTGCTGTGGAAAAAAAGCCAGTTACTAAGTCCGGAGTCCGCTGTTGCGATGATGAACACGGTCGAACCATCTTCTTAATTTCACGGTGAGAATGACTAATCAGCAGCTTTTTCCAACTCTGAGAGATGCTAACCTCGTGCAAGTCTGGCTCACAGCAGAATGTAAACACAAACAGCGGGAGTTCTTCTTCTACGCTTGCATTACAGCGGACTCTTGAACGCTCCCTCTCAGCTGGCGAGGTCTGCCGCAGTGTCCCGAAGTTTTGTGAACTTGCAGGCTTGCAGTTATTCACAGCTGTTTAGGCTCTAAAAACATTGTAAATGATTTGGTTGCGAGTCAAGTATGGACGGTACCCACTCAGGACACTTGGATTACATTGGACGAGCAGTATGGAGGAATATTGACACGTTTTTGTGGA